>CAWUFW010031938.1:0-14723 GCA_963921515.1 Calotriton arnoldi | reverse complement strand
AGTGCGTGATTCCGTGATATAGGCTGTGCCCGTGTTGTGTGTTGTGTAGGCATGTCTGTGCGTGTACTAACCTGGGCAAAGCACTACGCTCACGCTCGCGTAGTTTGCGAGGGTTGCGCTACTTCGCTGCAGCGAATGCACGTGGCACAGTGCAAACACGCGTAGCGTGGCGTAGCGTAGTGCAGCGGTCATTTTTGCTTGCTCGCGGTCCTCAGCGTCAAGTTGGCGACCGCGAGCAAGCTAAATGTTTATCCCGGCCCGAGATTCTCAGCGCGGGAGGTCAGGTTTCTCATTGCGAGTGGTCGCGTATGCTCGCGACCGCTCGCGATGAGAAACTACCAGTCAGCGTTGAGAAAGCTGCCGCTTCGGTAAAAAATCTGCTCGAGCGGCCAGTAGGAACAGCTCGCACTGTGCAAGATGCGGTTTTCAATAATTGCACAGTGCGGACAAGCATCCGGCACTGTGCAATCATTGCGAACAGTGCACTACGCAGTTCAGCGTGGTGCTACGCGTAGCTCGCGTAGTGCGAACTGCACTGCGTAGCTCGCGTGGCGCTACTTCGTAGCTACTGCCCAGGCTTAGCGTGTACCCTTCTCCTTTTCCTACACAGGCTGTGTCCCTACGGATGTTCCTGTTTGTGATGCTTGCTGAGTTGTTCTGTGTTCATCCAGCATCTTGGACCTGGTTTCTCCGGGATGTGGGTGCATGGCAAACTAATGTTAATGAGGTTGTCATCCCTAGTTGTCTTTGTTGTCAGGGCTGGGGATGTGGGCAAGCGCCCAGATGGGACACAGTCAAGATTCCTCTTGGCACTTGTTGGTTACACGAGTAATGTGATTTTCTGTTTGTGTATGCTTTCGAGTGATTGTGACACGTTGGGTGTAAGTCCGTTTTATATAGCGCAGCTACTCACCCTTACGGGTCTCAAGGCGCTGGGGGCCGTGTGGAAATTAAGGTGAGCTATTGCCCAGAGTCACATGGTGCTGGGCTGAGCTGCCGCCGGGCCGGGGATCGAACCGTGAACCCTGTGTTCGAAGTCAGCTGCCCTACGGCCGCTGCACCACACCTCTCCACTGCTGCAACTCCTCAGGGTCAGAGCTGCAATGTTGGAAGTTGTCTATGTGTGTCCTTTGTGGGTCAGCTTGGCTTCTTCATTGGTGTGTGACTATGGCCAGGATCCCATTGTTTGGGGTGGATTTGACGTCATGCCCATGTACGGCATACTGTGCAGTGTGTCAGACATTCACAAGTATTGTTGACTGGCCATGTGTGATGGGTTTCTGCACCTTATTTCCCCCCACCACCACTGGGATTTTCATGGAGTGCATGTGCAATGTCAGCAGTCCATGTGAGCTTCACTGCTGCACATTGGTGGAGTTCAAGGTGTGTGTCGTTGAGTGTGTGCAAATGTGAGTTGTTGCACGGCTGGGGCACTACCTCCATGTTGTCCTTGGCTGGCAGGCCATGCTGAGCGCTTTGTGCTTGTATAGGTGTGATGGTAGTTTGTTGCTCAGGACACATGGCTGTGGTTCACAGTGTGGATGACATCTACCTTTGCCATCACAGTGTGATTGTCATGCAGGCTAGTGTCACCACAATGTGGGGTCCCTGGAAGTGCTGTGGTGGTTCTGTCTCTTGCTGTGTTTGTTGCTGTTCCTACAAGCTTGTGTGACATGTGTAATTTGGGCTCCCTCTCATCTCACAATGCCTGTTTGCCCACATAGGGAATCAATCCTTGAGTTAGTTTTTGTATGTGACTGTGTTGACATCTGTGTATTAGTGAATCTGGCCTCCTCATGTGTTGTGTGTTTGCCTGGGGACACTGGCGGCACAACCCCCTCACCTGTTGTGTATGATATGCAGTGTGAGTCTGCTCTGTTTGTGTTTGTGCATTTGCACCACTGCATTGGCATATCTTTAGTTTGCCACTGGCTGTATGTTGTTTGTTGGCTTTCCCCTGCTGACCCTGGGACTGCTAGGTCATCAGTCAGCACATTGATCATGGTTAGTATGTCCCATTGCTGCCATGGTATGGTATTTGGTTCACATGGCATCTACAGTCTCCACAGGGATATCTTACATTTGTGTGTCCATTGCTGCAGATATGTGGGTCTGCATTATGATGCTCCACTTCTGTCATTAGTGTCATTTGTGAATGTAGACAATGTGGGCCCCACATGGCTGATGTTTGTGTGCACATGGCTAGAACGATGTGTCATTTGCCTCACACAATCTATGTTGCTATGAGACACAAGCACTACAATGCCACTGTAGTGTTTGGTGTTGTGTGGCCAGGAACAATCTCCTGCCATTTTTGGTTTAGCAGCTTTTACCAAGGACTACTGAGACTACCTTTTGGGCACTGTGTGTGATGGGGCTTTGGGCCCCATTGCCACTGACTGTTCAAAATGTGCTTCAGCTATGGTGAGCACACAGGTCTTACCTTTTGGCCACTGTGGTGATGGAGCTTAGGGCCCCATTGCCACTAACTGTTTCAAAGAATGTGCTTGCAGCTTTATGGTTAGCACACACTTTACCTTTTTAGCCACTGTGGTGATGGGAGCTTAGGGCCCCATTGCCACACTGTTCAAAATGTGCTTCAGCTATGGTGCCACAACAAGAAAGGGTATGCTGTTCCTAAAGAGTCCTACAGGTCTATGGGTGTAAAGAGAGCATAAGTGAGTGCTCATGAACATCGGAGAAAATCTTTTCTCCTTTCCCGAAAGAGGACCCTCACACACCCAGCCAGCTAGGTGTCTTGCTTCATCACTGGGTCTGCTCCTTATCGGGTCGGCGCTGCAACACCCGATCGGCGCCCGTGATGGGGCCTTCTCTGGGCGGAGATCTTTTTTTCTTAGCCGTTGGGTGCGGTGCGTGTAAGGGCCCTCGTGAGTGTAGATGTGTAAATGTGTAATGTGTGCAACATGAAACGGTGAGTTAGTGATCCACCCAAAACTATTTTAATGACTGTGGTCACTATCACTGGATTAAAAATCAAAAAGAGGCGCACACGCCTGCTCGAAAGATTGCAGGGTTGTGTGCTAAAGCCTCAGGCCAACATGTTTCTTGCCTAGTGTCAAATTACCGAGCAATTCTTCTGGGACCTATTATTGATCATTTCCACACTTTATGGTTGGTGGTCTGTTAATTACATACAGTTAAGTGACCACCCATACAGCACCCTATAAAGTGGTACCTGTCGATCAACAACAATGCCTGTAGGAGAGAAGCTATGGCATAAAGATTAGTACATCATTCTTCTATGGTCTGCAGTTCAACCTAAATGCAAAAGTCCATAATATGACCATGCTAATGTGACACTGCAAAACAAACGTGAAAGATGAGCATGCTTCACATAAGGGTGCATGTGATCATACACTCGGCGAATTTCAAGAAAAGATTAAAAACATGAAGTAGCAAAGAATGGCGCAGATCTTCGAGGCAACCTGGCACACTCCACCCGTAACATGGGTCAGCTCAATGCATGAAGGTGTTGCGGCAGGTGAAAACACTGCAAGGTTCAAGTGTCCCATGTATTGTAGTAAATGAAAGAAGCAGGGGGGGGGAAATTATAGCATGAGAATATTGGTTGAAGCTATAACCTCAAGGGCAGTATTTCAATGAAGGTAAATAAAGAAAGTGGGGTGGAGATTACCAACAAGGGACCCACAAGGAGTATGTCGCATTGTGATCCCGATGGCTATCACTCAGAGTAACCAGCAGGTCCTGCACGTTGGTAGCAGTCGGTGAACCGGTGGCGTGTCGCACCGCGCGCTCCTACTAATCACTCCAACCCAGTGGTCTAGAGTGATACACTGCGAAGCTTGCACCGCTGGCACCCCGCGGTATCGCTTACCAAACCAAGCTTAAGCAACAGATACAACAAAAGTTTAGCGCAAGAAGAGTGAGCGCGATGCGCCAGTGGACCAGCGCCGTGCTGCGTCGCCATTCTCTCCTTTGTTGTTTGCAGTGGTTAAACCTCACTCGGGCGCGTCTCCTCAATTACGGCACCCACACTGAGTAGAAGCGAGGGTGCGGGACACAACAAGGCTGGTCCCGCAGAGCGGTCATCACAAAACATAGCGGAAAAAAAACTCCCTGATTAGTGGTCAAAGCAAAAGCGCACGGATCCCGCGCTCCTTCGCCTAAGCCCAAACCCCGGCACTCACGTTGTTTGCTCCGTCCGATCACGGTCGACCTACCCTCACTCTGCCGGACCCAGGTGGGATGTCACTTCTCTTTCGTGTCCGGGCTCATATCCCCCGGTCGGCCAGGCAGTGGAGGCGGGACTTCCGGTATCGGTGTAGGGACAACGACCAGAGCGTCAACAAACACTCCGGCGCCATGTTGGAATCCCCATTGCGTGTGTGTCAATGAAGGTTTCCACCAATTAACTAATTGTGGGCCACTGTGAAGCTTGATGAGTCATAAGGTTGTAGATAAAATTATATGAGACGGGGCAACAACAATGACTCATGCTCCTAGTGTATGCTCTCAGTAATCCACCTGCTGGTGTAACAATGGTGTCTAATAAAATAATACTTAACAACTCGATGGCCTGGAATAGACCAAATCGCTGTACTAAGGTGTAAATGTAGAATTACTAAATCACCCAGTTATCGACATGTGGTCGCTGTTAGATAGAAGGTCCACCACCATTATAAAGGCTGGGTGGCGGGGCGGGACTCGATGTGGCACTTAAGCCGGGATTGAACCCCTACGGCCAGCGCAAAACTCCATGGTATAAGTCCTCATTAAGTCCTCTTTATCCCGGTGGACAACCCTCAGTACCCACCTTCCTCTGTTCTATGCGGAACAGGATGTTTTTGTGCATACCGGGTGAGCTTCCAAAACCACTCCACCGAAAAGAGTCAGGTGAGTGTTTATGATGTTCAAAATGGGTCGTCATCTTGGTGTTAGTTCTATGACACCCAGGTTGCTACTGTGGTCAGTCATCCGGGTTTCACCGGTCTGGTCGCAGCTATCCCTTTACGATAAAGGAGTCCACACGGACAGGTCAATGCATAAATACAGTTGTTGGTGCTAAGCAACTGGTGTGTCTCTTGAGGACCCATTTCACCCCATTCGGTGAATGTTAGTTGCTTTTGTGGTCTTGGTGAGAGGGCAAGCCGAGCAGACCCACACGGGTAGTGTCCGACTACGGGAGTGTAGATCCCATAGTCCCCTTTGTACATTGGTTTTCAGGGTGCTTGGTCGTGTGTGTATGAGCATGTCCTTTAAATTGCTTGGGTGCGTTTGAACGCGAATTTGGGGTACAGGGAGATCTAGTGCTCCTCTGTATTCCAGAATACCCAGTGCACACACTTGCCTTTTGGGCACTGTGGTGATGGGGCTTTGGGCCACATTGCCACAGTGGTCATGGTCTGCTTGCATTGTGTAGGCCACACACACAATTATGTGTGACACATGTGTTAGGGGGTCACATTGTATGTTCAATGTCATGTTCAGTGTTGTATGCATTTGACACAGACCACACACCCTTGTCATGGTGTTGGGGGTGGGATGTAATTTACAGACAGTCCTTATGTGGGAGTATGCTAGTTGTGTCATGCATTACCCGGTCCTATGAGTAGGGGTGGTTGTAGTGACAGGCATCCTGCCCCCCATGAGTGGGGATGGTAGTAGTGGTAGGCATCCAGCCCCCCATGAGTGGGGATGGTAGTAGTGGTAGGCATCTAGCCCACCCTGAGTGGGGTGGTGTTAGTGGCAGCCATCCATCCCCCATGAGTGGGGATGGCAGTAGTGACAGGCATCCAGCCCCCCATGAGGGGGAGGTGGTGTCAGGCATCTAGCCACCCATGAGTGGGGATGGTAGTAGTGGTAGGCATCCATCCCCCTATGGGTGGGGATGATAGTAGTGGTAGGCATCCAGCCCACCCTGAGTGGGGTGGTGTTAGTGGTAGGCATCCATCCCCCTATGGGTGGGGATGGTAGTAGTGGCAGCCATCCATCCACCCATGAGTGGGGATGGCAGTAGTGACAGGCATCCAGCCCCCCATGAGTGGGGGTGGTAGTAGTGGTAGGCATCCAGCCACCCATGAGTGGGGGATGGTAGTAGTGGCAGCCATCCAGCCCCCCATGAGTGGGGATGGTAGTAGCGGTGGGCATCCAGCCCACCCTGAGTGGGGATGGTAGTAGTGGCAGCCATCCATCCCCCTATGGGTGGGGATGGTAGTAGTGGTAGGCATCCAGCCCACCCTGAGTGGGGGTGGTGTTAGTGGCAGCCATCCATCCCCCTATGGGTGGGGATGGTAGTAGTGGTAGGCATCCAGCCCCCATGAGTGGGGATGGTAGTAGTGGTAGGCATCCAGCCCACCCTGAGTGGGGGTGGTGTTAGTGGTAGGCATCCATCCCCCTATGGGTGGGGATGGTAGTAGTGGTAGGGCATCCAGCCCCCATGAGTGGGGATGGTAGTAGAGGCAGCCATCCAGCCCCCCATGAGTGGGGATGGTAGTAGTGGCAGCCATCCAGCCCCCCATGAGTGGGGATGGTGTAGTGGTAGGCATCCAGCCCACCCTGGGTGGGGGTGCTGTTAGTGGTAGGCATCCATCCCCCTATGGGTGGGGATGGTAGTAGTGGTAGGCATCCAGCCCCCATGAGTGGGGATGGTAGTAGTGGCAGCCATCCGGCCCCCCATGAGTGGGGATGGTAGTAGTGGCAGCCATCCAGCCCCCCATGAGTGGGGATGGTAGTAGTGGTAGGCATCCAGCCCACCCTGAGTGGGGGTGGTGTTAGTGGTAGGCATCCATCCCCTATGGGTGGGGATGGTAGTAGTGGAAGGCATCCATCCCACCCTGAGATGGGGTGGTGTTAGTGGCAGCCATCCATCCCACCATGAGGTTGGCAGTAGTGACAGGCATCCAGCCCCCCATGAGTGGGGGTTGGTGGCAGGCATCTAGTCACCCATGAGTGGGGATGGTAGTAGTGGCAGCCATCCAGCCCCCATGAGTGGGGATGGTAGTAGTGGTAGGCATCCAGCCCACCCTGAGTGGGGGTGGTGTTAGTCGTAGGCATCCATCCCCCATGGGTGGGGATGGTAGTAGTGGTAGGCATCCAGCCCCCATGAGTGGGGATGGCAGTAGTGACAGGCATCCAGCCCCCCACGAGTGGGGTGGTAGTAGTGGTAGGCATCCAGCCAACCATGAGTGGGGATGGTAGTAGTGGTAGGCATCCAGCCCCCTATGGGTGGGGATGGCAGTAGTGGTAGGCATCCAGCCCCCCATGAGTGGGGATGGTAGTAGTGACAGCCATCCAGCCCCCCATGAGGGTGGGGATGGCAGTAGTGACAGGGCAACCAGCCCCCATGAGTGGGGTGGTAGGCATCTAGCCACCCATGAGTGGGGATGGTAGTAGTGGTAGGCATCAGCCCCTATGGGTGGGGATGGCAGTAGTGGTAGGCATCCAGCCCCCCATGAGTGGGGGGGGTGGCGGTAGGCATCTAGCCACCCATGATTAGGGGTAGTTGTAGGGTGGTGTTGGTGGTAGGCATCCATCCCCCCATGGGTGTGTATGGCATTGGTGTTGGCCATCCCACCCCTATGGTTCTGCTGTTGCTTGTGTATGTCATTTGTGCATCCCTATGTGTGTGTGACATATTTCGGGTACGTGTCGTTTGTTTGTGTTGTGGGTGTTTGACTTACCGTCTGCGCCGTACGCGTCCGTGCCGGTCCCGGTAATAGATGTAGAGACTGGTAGGACCCGAGCGATGGGATTCATGGTTGGTCTCGTCTCGTTCGGGTTTCTCGTGTCTTCGACTCGTACTCGCCGCTGGCTTGTTCGTCCCGTCGCCGTGGATCGTCTTGTGGCGCGAATCGGAGCTATGTGCAGCTCTCCCGGATGCTCAAACGTGCCGTGACGCTGGAGCGCACGAGTTCGGCGCGTACGGGAGACACATCGTACTAGTCCGGCCGGAAGGTGCTGTGTATTTCAGTTCCGTGCGACTCGATTCGGCGTTTACGGATCGCGGCCCGCCGGGGAACAGGAGCTGGAATGGGTGGCACGGCTCGCTCGGAATCTGGGCTGTTATGCGCATCGTACTTGTTCGTTCGGTAGAGTGTTCGAGTCGGTCGGAAAACACGCGTTCGCCTCGTATTTTTTCCGGACGAATACTGTTAGGTGCGCTCCGGTCGACATCGGAATCGACCCCATAGTCTTGTGTAGAAATTGAAAACAGACATAAACTACAATGTATGTCAGATCATTCTGTATTTCTCTTCTTTCTGGGCGTTTCTTCCTCTTTCTGCACATGTCCTACCTGGCGGGGGTATGCCCAGATCGTGGGTCACTTGCTCACTTTGCCACTGGATTCAAGCAAGCCTGGCTGATGACGGCTGGAATGCCAGAAACCCGGTCCCTAGGATGCTTGTTTCGGGTCCAGGAAGACATGGCTTAGCAGTTCGGGCTGGACTGTTCCCATGAGGCACAGGGTCAGACTGATTTGCATATGGCCATGTCTGAACTGGGGTGGTGGAGTGAGCTAAAGAATGATGATGGATTAAACCCAGATCAGTTGACTGGGGTGAGTGTTTGATTGGCTCAAACGTTCCGTCCATCATCCCCTTTTGTATCGCTTTGTTCGCCCTAAATTGGCGAGGGTATGCCCAGACGTGGGTCCCTTGCTCACTTTGCCACTGGATTCAAGGCAAGCCTGGCTGATGACGTGCTGGAATGCCAGAAACCGGTCCTAGGATGCTTGTTTCCGGTCCAGGGAAGACATGGCTTGGCAGTCCGGGCTGGACTGTTCCCATGAGGCACAGGGTCAGACTGATTTGCATATGGCCATGTCTGAACTGGGGTGGTGATGAGCTAAAGAATGATGATGGATTAAACCCAGATCAGTTGACTGGGGTGAGTGTTTGATTGGCTCAAGTCGTTCCCGTCCATCATCCCCTTTTGTATCGCTTACATTGATTGTGTGCATTAGAAAATCTTTTATGAGGTTTGCGATATTTTAAGTTCTACAAATCGGTTTGGAAGGTGAGTTATAAATTTGTGAGGTGCTATTATGTATTAGGTTTTCTTTTAATGTTTAAATTATTGATAAACTGTGATGTTTGAAATATATTATTAAATGTACAGATGTGTATTGTAGTTTGTTTTATTCTAGTTAAATGTTGTTTGAAATAGATTTTGTATATTAATATGTGTATATTGGAAGATGGATTAGTGAATATGGTAGTTTGTTTTAGTGTGTGGATATGTAGATTTGTAGCATGCCGCATAATTGGAGGTGTTGCTTTAAAATTGGAGGTGGAGTGTGTCAAGTTTTAAGGTGTGCATGGACTTCTGTCTCAAGTGTGTCTCTACTTGTATATTTATTTTTATATGTCTTATACAGTTGATGGTGCATGATGTACAACAAAGAGGTGTTGTTGCTTTTTATGTGGTAGGCTCAAGATTGTGAGTAGTAGTGGAATGGTGAAGATGTGGGATAATAGTGTGCTTTAAAAGATGTTGACAAGGGGTATTAGTGATTAGGCTTCTTTTTTTAAGTTTCTAGAGAGGTATAGTTGAAATATGCCACATAATTTTGGGTGTTTGCTTGAAATTGGAAGTTTTTTCTGTGAATTTTTAAGATTTGGATAGTGTTATGCTACAGACATATTCATTTGGAAGAGTGAATGGGTAGTACTTGGGTGTTTTTATAATTGCATGAGTGTTGGGCCTAGCCAAATATAAAACAGCAGACTATTACATGACTCAACCATAGGTTCTCTATATCGTTAAAGCATTGCATGTACATATGTTCTCTACCATTTAAAATCATCATCATATCTAAAAGAAATATATATACAATATTTCTAAAATATAGTGAAACCTAGAAACAGAGACATGTAATATATCTGCCTGAGTTATTGCAAAACCTCATGGTTAGCGCTTGGGTGATTGTATGACTCCAAAGGTACTCGCTGGGTAATTACAGGAGAAGATTGATAGTGACTGACTAATTACATGAGTGCACACATAAAGGTTTAGTGCATGGATAAGTGTATAAATAGCACCTGAAGGCTTACATGAGTCACTAAAAAGTGCCTAGTGAAGAGATGAGTGCAACAGTAGAGCCTGGGTGATTATATGACTGCAAGAGTAGTGCCTGGATTATTACATGAGTGCATAGGTAGAAACTGCATGATTCTATAACTGTAGAGGTAGTACATAACTAGTGCATGGGTGATTGCATGACTGCAGGGGGTAATATCTGGGGGATTACTGGAATACATAGGAAGTGAGTGGGTGATTTTATAAGTCCATGAGTACTGCCTGGGTGATTACAGAAGTACTAAGGTATTGCCTGACTGATTACAGGAGTGCAAATGTAATGCTATGGGGATTTTATAAGTGCATGAGTACTGGCTGAGTGATTACATAAGTACAAAAGTACTGCCTCCATGATGGAAAGAGTGCAAGGATAGTGCATGGGTGATTGAAGCACTGTATAGCTAATGCATTGGTGATTGCATGAGTACAGAGGTAACGTCTGGGGGATTAAATCAGTACATATGTAACGCCTAGGTGACTGCATGACTACAGGGGTAATATCTGGGGATTTACATGACTACATAGGAAGTAACTGGGTGATTTTATAACTGCATGGCTACTTCTTCAATGATTGCAGGGCTACTGAGGTAGTGCCTGAGTGAATAAAGGAGTGCATAGGTAGTGCCTGGGTGATTGCATGAGTGTATAGATAGTGCCTGGATGTTTGCATGAGTGCAGAGATAATGCCTGGGTGATTCCATCAGTGCATATGTTCTGCCTGGATCATTGGAAGACTGAATGGGTAGTACTTGGGTATTTTTATAACTGCATGAGTGTTGAGCCTAGCCAAATATAAAACAGCAGACTATTACATGACTCAACCATAATTCTCTCTATATCGTTAAAAGCATGCATACATATGTCTCTACCTTTTAAAATCATCATCATATCTAAAAGAAATATATATACAATATTTCTAAAATATAGTGAAGTCAATGAGACATGTAATAGATCTGCCTGAGTGATTGCAAAACTCCATGGGTAGTGCTTGGGTGATTGTATGATTCCAAAGGTAGATGCTGGGTAATTGCAGGACAACATAGATAGTGACTGGCTAATTGCATGAGTGCACACATAAACATTGAGTGCATGGATAAGTGTATGAATAGCACCTAAACGTATAGATGACTCATTGAGTAGTACCTGGGCTATTACAGGAGTGCATAGGTACAGCCTGCATGATTGCATGACTGCAGGGGTAGTGCATAACTAGTGCCTGGTTGATTGCATGACTGCAGAGGTAATATTTTGGGGGATTCTTGGAGTAAATAGGAAGTGAATGGGTGATTTTATAAGTCCATGAGTACTGGCTTGGGTGATTATACCAGTACTAAGGTAGTGCCTTAGTGATTACAGAAGTGCAAAGAAGGTGCCTGGGTGATTTTATAAGTGCATGAGTACTGGTTGAGTGATTACATAAGTACAAGAGTAGTGAATGCATGATTGAAAGAGTGCAAAGATAGTGCCAGGGTGATTGAAGCACTGTGTAGCTAATGCATTGGTGATTGCATGAGTACAGAGGTAATGTTTGGGGAGTTAAAGAAGTACATACGTAACACCTGGGTGATTGCATTACTACAGGGGTAATATCTGGAGATTTACATGACTGCATAGAAAGTCTCTGGGTGATTGTATAAGTGCATGGGTACTTCTTGAGGATTGCAGCACTACTTAGGTAGTGCCTGAGTGAATAAAGGAGTGCAAAGGTAGTGCCTGGGTGATTATATAACAGCATGAGTACTGGCTGAGTGATTACATAAATGCAAGAGTAGTGCCTGTGTGATTGAAAGACTGCAAGGGTATTGCCTGGGTGATTGAACCAGTGTATAGCTAATGCATTGGAGATTGCATGAGTTCACAAGTAATATCTGGGGCACTACAGGAGTACATAGAAAGAGCCTGGGTAATTTTATAAGTGCATCAGTACTGCCTCGGTGATTGCAGTAATACTGTGGTAGTGCCTCAGTGAATGAAAGAGTGTAAAGGTAATGCCTAGGTGATTTTATAAGTGCATGGACACTGGCTAAGTTATTGAGAGTGCATAGATCCTGACAGGGTGATTGGAAGAGTGCAAGGCTAGTGCCTGAATAATAAAACCAGTATATAACTAAAACATTGATGATTGCATGATTGCAGGAGTTATGTCTGTGGGATTAAAGGAGTACATAGGTAATGCCTAGGTGATTCTATGATTGCAGGGATAATATCTGGGAGATTTACAGGAGTACATAGGAAGTGCCTGAGTAATCTTATAAGGGCATGTGTACTGCCTAAGGTAGTATAGTACTACAGTAGTGCCTGAGTGATTGGAGGACAACAACATTGTAAGTAGTAGCAGAAAACTGAAACTGCAGCTCAAAAGTCAGGTCTATGACATGGTGTACACTTTTGTACTGCAGCCTCCCAATTCTGTAACTACTCAGGGTTGCTGAACGTGCTCAAAATAAAGCATAAAAGCTACACATGACTCTGTTATAAATCTCACCATATTCCTAAAACTATACAAACATATATGTCTACCTTTTGAAATCATATATAACAGGAATAAACAAATAGACGGAACTTTACATTTCAAAGACACACCTACATTTCTGCAATGTATTTCAAGTGTACCTTTCCCCAAATTTATAGAAAGTAGCCTAATCTGTAATCCCTTCTCGCCAACATGTCTTAAAACTCAGTTTTATTCTACAGATTCACCATTCTACAAATATTAGACCTAGTCAAACATAAAGTAGCAACCTATCACACATTTCTACCATAACTCTAACCATATTCCTAAAAGCATGCATGCATCTATCTATACCTATTGCCAAAGCATTACACATATTAGAACACATGTGCAAGTAGAAACATAACCACGCTCACAAGACCATAAAGGCCTTAAAACTTGACAGACTACGCTTAACATTTCAAACATACCTAGATTTATGCTGCAAATTTCAAGTGAACTTTTACACAGACTCTTATAAAGCACCATAATCAATAATTCCTCTCCCAACATATCTTCAACATCACTTTTCTACTACTACTGCTTTACTATTCTAGTACTAATCTGGTATTGAGC
This sequence comes from Calotriton arnoldi, assembly GCA_963921515.1. Classification (NCBI taxonomy): domain Eukaryota; kingdom Metazoa; phylum Chordata; class Amphibia; order Caudata; family Salamandridae; genus Calotriton; species Calotriton arnoldi. The sequence continues at coordinate 1,597 of CAWUFW010031938.1, read as the reverse complement.
ATAACTAACAGCAAAGCAACCCTTCACTTATCTTTGATGAAAGTCTCCCCATATTTCTAAAAGCATGTATGCATATGTCTGTACCTTTTGCTAGCAGCATCATATATAAAGTAATATACAGATAAATGTATACCTGTGTTTTATACATCTATCATCCTCAGACACATAACACATACCATAATATATGTGCTAGTAGAAACATATCTCAGTTACAACACCATCCACAGCTCAAAACCTCAGAGACTACACTTCAATTTTCAAACATACACTGAAAATTATGCGGTATATATGAAATATACCTTTCCACACATCATACAAATTACTCTAATAAATAAAATCTCTACAAACATATCTCAAACCTCTCTTTTGGGCTGCTGATTTACCATTCTACAACTACTTATAATGTTACACTTACCCAAATACAAAGCAGGAACCCTTCACATGTCTTTACTAAATGTCTCACCATATTCCTAATGTAGCCACTACTTATGCACTTACATAATCATTCAGGCACTAATGTTGTACTCTTTCAATGTCAGAGGCACTAGCTTTCTACTTATGTAATCACTCAGCCAGTAGTCATGGTATTATTAAATCACCCAGCACTTCCTTTGCACTCATTTATTCAGTCAGGTGTTACAAGTCAGTAGTCCTGCGATCACCTAAGAAGTACCCATGCTCTTATAAAATCACCCATTCACTTTCTATGTAGTCATGTAAATCCCCAGATATTACTCTTGTAGTCATGCAATCATCCAGGCGTTACATATGTACTCTTTTAATCCTCTAGACGTTACCTCTGTACTCATGCAATCACCAATGCATTAGCTATACAGTGCTTCAATCACCCAGGCACTATCCTTGCACTTTTTCAATCATGCAGGCACTACTCTTGTACTTATGTAATCATTCAGCCAGTACTCATGCACTTATAAAACCACCCACGCACTACCTTTGCACTCCTGTAATTACTCAGGCAGTACTTTGGTACTTCTGTAATCACGCAGGCAGTTCTCATGGACTCTATAAAATCACCCACTCACTTCTTATGTACTCCAATAATCCCCTAGATAATACCCTTCCAGTCATGCAATTACCCAGGCACTAGTTATGTACTACTCCTGCAGTCATGCAATCATGCAGGCTGTACCTATGCAGTCATGTACTAAACCAGGCTATACCCTTGCAGTCGTAGAATGACCCAGATCCTACTATTGCACCCATCTATTCAACTACACACTACTCAATCAGTCATCTATATCTTTAGGTGCTATTCATACACTTATACATACACTCAACGTTTATATGTGCACTCATGCAATTAGCCAATCACTATCCATCTTCTCTTACAATTATCCAGTGACTACCCTTCAACTCATTCAATCACCCAAGCACTACTCATGAAGTTATGCAATCACTCAGGCAGATCTATTACATGTTTCAGTTGTAGGTTTCACTATATTACAGAACTATTGTATACATATTTCTTTTTAGATATGATGGTGATTTGAAAAGGTAGAGACGTATGTATGCATGCTTTTAACAATATGGAGAGACTTATGGTTGAGTCATGTAATAGTCTGCTGCTTTATATTTG
>CAWUFW010031937.1:0-14724 GCA_963921515.1 Calotriton arnoldi | reverse complement strand
CCAGCAAAGCTGAGGCCCGTGGCTATCGTGGGTGACTTGAGACCGTGACCCCTGGACACCGAGCACATTTGCAAGTGCATCCTCTTCTGGGTCTCCCAAGAAGTCGTACTTTGGGCTCCGAGTAGCCCTAGCCTCCAGCACCAACTGCTCCGAAGATCACTGGCCCCCACTCCACGAGTGTCCTGTAAGCCAGATCCATGTGCGGCGTCACAAGGCTCCTTCGCGGTCGCTAGCCCGTTGGCTAGTAGCCCTTAACGAAAGCCAATCTTTTTCTACCTTGGCATCCTGGTTGCTCCAGGCCTGCCCTCACTTACCTTCGCTGGGTGAGTTCCCCAGACCTTGCTGATCTGCACCATCGACGATCTTCCTCTGCATCAAGACTTGCCGTTGCCAAGGCTTGTTGGGTCCAATCCGGTCGCCAAAACCTCAGCACTCGACAGACATCATGTACCAGCCCGAATCCTGCTCCTGATTGCCGACAACACCTCTTGGACCTCGTGGCCGAAGAGTCAAGATGACCGTCAACGCACCTGAAGCACTCGACATCGGTGGGCATCTGTCCATCGCCTTCCTGGTCACTGGCTAGTGACCCAGACTCTGTCCCCTCTGCTTTCAGGTTCTTCAGAACTCCGATCCACTCTTGGATCCACCCGGACACTTTTCACTTGGTCGCCAGCAGCACTTTGCAGCAGATCGCCATTCAACTCGACGACGAAACCCGACCCCGAAAGGCACCTATGCACCCGGCTTCCCTGGGTGAGGTAACACGAGTACTCCGGTGCTCCCGTGGGTAGAGACTCTTCAAAGTCCTAGATCTCAAAGGGTTTGGTCCAAGTCCTCTTTTAAGTGTCCCTTTTCTCTAATTTCCCGATCACGACTTTCTCCATAGAAATCAACGGCGTATCGCGGTTGTGTATTTACACTGCACGCGTCTCCCGTGGGTCCCCTGTGTCACTACCTTGGGTGGTTCCTTGTGGTCCAAGCACTTCTAGAGGCTCTAGGCCTAGTGTCTAGTTCAGTCGTGGTTCTTATACCACTTTATTGGTATATGGTTTGGTACGCCCTAAGGCCCAAACGTGTATTTGTGCTATTACTGTGTTTAAATAACTTCTAACTTATGTACTTCGAACTCTAGCCTCATAAAGAGACTAGAGGGGTGTGTTTAGCAATAAATACATATATTTTGAATATATACCTGGTGTGGTGCTCTTTCATTTGGTCACTCAAGAGATTATAGACTGGTAAAACAAGCTGCTTTACATTCCTTCAAGACTTAGCCTGAAGGCTGCTCTCCATAGCTACCACTAGGATAGCTTTCAATAAGGTTGTCTTTAACCTATCTCCAATAAGGGGTTGTTTGGACTGGTGCAAGGTGCCCACTATAATTAGTGGACAGCATATACCAGGCCAACTTCTCACAGGGTTCACGATCATGAGTCACAACGACGGCCTTGTAGCTAGTGAGTATATTAGTAATTGTCAATAAGCAAGCAATGTGACTTACCACTTTCCATCGTGCCGCCTCTTCTCCCCATCCAACAAAGCACCTTCTCCTCCTGCAGCTGCACTTGAGCCGACGGCACTCTGTGTGCATAGAAAAAACACCACATTATACATTTCTTAGATTCCAAATACGCCTCCCCTTCATTTTTTTAATCAAAAACATACAACTGCAATGCATCACCACAGTCTGGTTAGCACTGCAGTATCTTCTATCAAAAATATCACTCTGGCCATTTTGTTGGTTCACAATGTTAGAAAAGCCAGCTAGTCAAGCCAACCATAATCTTTTCATACTGGAGGTGCAGAGCTATAGCCTTTGATGATGATGAGTCTGAGTCATTGAAGCGCAGTGAATGGGTGTAATAATAATGATCAATGAAAGCCAACTGGTGTTGGTTGTCAAATGGAATGGGACCTCATACTTTCCAGCCATGCTGCACTGTCATGGGAACTGCTGGTATACTGTGTAAATGAATTACACTGCACAAAATAGGGGGTTGGGAAGGGGGGTGGTCCCTGACCATGGCCCTCTCTCATTAACTGTTAGAGCATGAGCAAGAAAAAGAAAGCCTTCTCAACAAACATACATGGTGAATATTATTTATAAAGCTAGGTTACTTTGGCCTGTAATCTTCACAGTAGACAGTAGAGTACCAAAAATCTGTTCTCCGTCTTACAGTACAACAAGTTATATAGGGGAGAGGGAAAGATGAACATTAAAGTAGAAGAAAACTACAGACTAGTAGAGACTGGAAAAAGTCTGCTACAAAAAACCCACCATGAAATAAGAAGGATTGGGGACAGTATAAAAATAAAAGACAAAATTAAAAGTAGTATATTTGTCGGCAGAGGTAAAATATGTAATAGGCCTTACTGGGCTGATCAGAGCCCTCATCAGTGGCGCTGGTGGTCGGCGCCACCTCCCCAGCTCTTCCCAGACCCACCTCTGCGCTGCCCCTCTTCTTGTCCTTGGGTGGTGATGTAAGAAATAAAGAAGATTAAAAAAATAGATTAGTGATAGTTAGTCTCCTCAAACTTATTATTACAGGCAAACGCAGTAACATTGTACTTATCTAAATCAGCTCACCTATAGTACTAATATTGACTATCGTTGAGTTGGCCATACTAATCCTAAAATCCCTATTCCAAATTTCCTTAGCAAAAACTACATTTGGCACTAATGATCTTTGATTCTTTTCTCATTTCTCAACCCCCTTGATGGACCAACTCGGTCTCCCTTTTTTGCAATGCATAGATGCATACTAGTACTACACATCACTGTGAAACTGCTTGGGACTGCACGAGCTACATAAAAAAAGTCACAAAGAGCACTAACTCACTGATATCACTAACTCGCTATGGTGACAGGAGGACAGAGGAGTCTAAAATGGCTGCCTAGCTCAAACTGGATCACATAATAATATTCTTAACATAAACTAAATGTAACTTACCTCTGAGTGTAAGCAGCATGCTATTCGGAATTCTTTTTATAGCATTGTAGAACACAAACACAACAAATAATGAATACTCCCTGAGCCCCTCAATCTCAACTCCTAGCAGGTCGAGCAGGTCTTGCTTCTGGTCTAGGATATCCGCCCAGCGGTCTGTCAACTGCTGGGCGGTGCACTGGACTTGGCTGGTGCGTTGCACACACCTGCGTACCCTGCCCCAACGCAGCCAAAAATCCTGCAAGGGGTACCCACTGCCAAGTCTATAGCCTGCCGCCAGCATGGAGGGGAGATGGCGCTGCATGAAAAAAACAGTGCTGCCACCTCCATCTCACAAAAGATTGCCCCGGGGCTACACACCTTGGCAGCGCCACTGTTCGCAAAGTAGGCAGCTGGTGGCTTTTTGGGGGGGCCATGTGCCGCTGCTTCCCTGGTCGCCCTGCTCTGAAATGGCTGTGGGTGGAGTACAGAAAAGAAACAGGAAAAGGAAGGAAGGCAGGAAGGCAGGCAGGAAGGAATAAGGAAGAAAAGGGAAAAATAAACAAAATTACAAAATGTCTCAAAAAACATGATTTTTAAAAAAAATAAACGGACACAAAAACACACACTACTACAATAAATATCAAGCATTTGCAATGCAGTAGGTCTATCATTTACAAGAGTTAGAGCTATTGGCGTTGTAAATGTCAATGTCTTTCACCTATGTGTTTTGGTTTGGAGTGTAGTGGATCTTTGTGGTTTGGCGTGGAATTACGTGTATTGTATTGGAATTATTATTTGTGATATAGTATGTCAATTTGTGGTGTTTTGAAGGTATGTGGCGTGTTGTGGAATTGTGTGGTGTATTTGAAATATGTGGTTTTGTGTGGAATATGTGATGTGTTTTGTAAATGTGTGGCGTTGAATTGTGTGGCGTTGAGCACAATTATGTGTATTGGAATTATGTGTTATGGTGTGGAGTGCATTTATGTGGATTGCTGGTATGTGGTATAGAGTACATTTATGTGGGGTGTATTTATGTTTTATTGAGTAGAGTGTAATTATGTGTAGAGTAATTATGTGGAGCTGAGTGGTATTATGTAGAATGTAATTATGTTGTGTGGTGCAGAACTGTGTAGAATTGAATTGTGATGTGTGGAATTATGTGGCATTGTTTGTAGTGTTACTATGTGCCATGGTGTGGAGTAATATTTTATGGTGTGGCATTATGTGGTTGAACTGGGATCTCTAGTGGCATATCTGGGTGGAATTACATGCATTGTATTGGAATTATTATTTGTGATATAGTATGTCAATTTGTGGTGTTTTGAAGGTATGTGGCGTGTTGTGGAATTGTGTGGTGTATTTGAAATATGTGGTTTTGTGTGGAATATGTGATGTGTTTTGTAAATGTGTGGCGTTGAATTGTGTGGCGTTGAGCAAAATTATGTGTATTGGAATTATGTGTTATGGTGTGGAGTGCATTTATGTGGATTGCTGGTATGTGGTATAGAGTACATTTATGTGGGGTGTATTTATGTTGTATTGAGTAGAGTGTAATTATGTGTAGAGTAATTATGTGGAGCTGAGTGGTATTATGTAGAATGTAATTATGTTGTGTGGTGCAGAACTGTGTAGAATTGAATTGTGATGTGTGGAATTATGTGGCATTGTTTGTAGTGTTACTATGTGGCATGGTGTGGAGTAATATTTTATGGTGTGGCATTATGTGGTTGAACTGGGATCTCTAGTGGCATATCTGGGTGTGGTTGGAGAATGACTTAATGTCTCACACCAGCAACACTAAGCCGTGTGCAGGCATGGGGAGGAGGGGTAGTGGTGAATGGGATACATCAGTTGTCACCAGTGTGGCTCTGTTCAAGAAGATTCTGGAGTCAATAGATGACAAAGAATCCAACAAGTAGAGTTTCCCTGTGATGGTCCATGCCTTTCAGGCTTCTGTTGCTGATGATGCCAGCCACCCTTAAACGCAGTCACAACCATCTGTAAGATAATTGTTTCCTTTGGTTACTTCCTTGCTCTCTCTCCCATATGAAGATCCTCTGATGAGAATAAAAGTAAGCATTCAATGTTCATGACTTCAAGGAGCACTATGGGCTCCTGTTGAAGCTTACTGATCAGGTGTCTTCTCTGCTGGGCTTAAGCAGTAGCACCAGAGAGCTCTATGCGAGCAGGCAGATGAGGTAACGAACACGCTTATCGAAGGGCGTAGGAGGACACCCATAGCACTGTTTCATGTACCTGGAATTACCCAAGCTGTGAGTGCATTTGAGGACGTGTGAAGGTGGAGCTATGCTGGGCGCAGGTCAACGCTTTAAATGTGCCACAATACAGCACCCAGAAAAGCATAAATGACAATTTACAACACTGTTAGCATCTCTGAAATTAAAGCGACTGAAAGTATTTTTGGTAAGCATGTAGATTTTCTTATGCGTTGCTACCCAGAGCATCACACCCAGCTTCTGCATTCTAGCTTGGGATGAGCCCTGTTTACGCTACTTTCATCACCTTTCAACTATAACATCGGTAAACATCTTGATCCTACAATAGAGGCTCAAATTCTGTAGTCTAAAACCGCCTTGAACAGTGTGTGCACATAAGAAAACATCGAAATAAACGTAATTTGGCTATGTTCCTAAAGTTACTCTCCAAGGTATACTTGAGACCAGCCCCGAGGTGGCGATATAGAGGACAGCCATTGGAATTATGAGGCAGGGGAGGACCAAATTATGTGGCAGGGATTACTAAATTATGTGGAAGAAAAGCCAAAATATGTGACCTAATGCAGCACTTGGTGATTGTATTACCTCATAAATTTGTCATTTTTACACATTTACACTACCTGGAGGAAGGTTCTACTCCATTAGCACCAGCCTGACACCCACACACTCCAACCTGCAACAGAAAGATTAACAATCAACCTATGAGAAGGGCCTTCCACTGTACCACAACATGTGTTGCTGTGTTTTTAGTAACTTTTGATCTGTTTGAGCTAGAAACATTGTTAAATTCTGCATATTATGCAGCAAATGATGGATTATGTGGCAAATGCGGAAATCCATAATTATGAGAAAACATCGAGGCCACAAAATTGCTTAATTCCAGTGGCCCATCAAGAGTGATTGCCATCTGAGGTGAAATTAAACCTTATTAAACTCTTATTGTATTTGACTGTATAGGGTTACATAGTGTCTAGATTTCAGCTGTTAAATCCAGAATTTGGCATTACACCACAATAGACTAAAGGGCAGGCAGAATCGCGACGTGTGCCCAGTCACCTTTGCTTAAGGACGTGGCCCTGCAAATACAATGAAAGCAACACAAGGAAACTGGCAGTTCTTTCGAAATCTAGTTTTTACACAAGTTCAATTTTGTGCACAACCTTGGAGATGGCTTCTTGTAAGAAACGCTGAAGGGACAAATCTGGTGGGACCTGCTTCTCTGCAAGGCTCGAAAAGACCTGGTGGCACAGGGATGCAAACGCCTAAAAAATTATAGTTCTGTCAGGATACTGTGTAATCACAAATTTCAGACTATCACCACAATGTGCATTTGCTTGCATGTCTTCAGAAGTACAATGAATAAACCAACACAAAGATTGACTTAAAGGGAACAAACACTGACAAAAACCAATAGGTCTGTCCTTAGCAACTGTGAGGTCGTTTTTGTTCACTTATTTTGCAAACCTGCAATATGGAAAAATTGTGGGAAAAATATACAAAATAAAGGAGCAGGCCAGAGCCCCAACACACCAGCACATGCACCGAAGTGTACACCTTCTCATCGTCCTGTGCACATGTAATCAAACAAAATGCTTTCACTCACAGTGCGGACAGCCTGTGAATGAAGTGGGTTGACCAACTGCCGCATAATCTGAAGTCATGGGGCAGTAGATGAGCTGTACAACGGATGGGAGTTATGCAACTCTACTTAGCAGAACCCTTGCTTAACTATCAAATGGCAAAAATCAAGGAGCATCTCCAGTGGAATTGCTAATGGAATATAAAGCAAGTAGGGCAAAAATTTGTAGCTATTGCATCCATATGAAAACTTATGCACGCATAGAATGAAGTGGGCATCTCCTGGTATGCACACTGAAAGTGTTCAGACCTGAAGCAGGCTGCAATTTCTGGCTCTAAAGGTGGGGAGGGAGGGCAGAATGAGGTTAAGCGAGCTGTGGGGATGCCACAACTCCTAATCGGCAAAATCATTTTTAAAGGCACATAAGCTGGCACTGGAGATTAGAGAACAGTGAGGGAGGTTTAAAACGGGAGCCAAGGAAGGTCGAACTACTGCTACTCAAAGCTTAGATCTTTTACCCCTACTTTCGGTTTGAAAAGGAAAGGACTGTGGATTATGTCTGTGAGTTCTAGTCTAATCGACCACAGTACAGGCTAATGTGTCCCCTTTAGGCCATTCTGTTTTACAAGATTTACTTTAACAGTTGGTGGAGGTTAACTTCCCCGGGTGTGTGAATGGATTTACACTGACCCTTCAACAATAATCTCTAGCCTAGCCATTGGCTGCAGACAGTGCTTTAAATGGAAAAAAATAAGTGCAGGTACTCAACAAATTTAGATGTTAGCTAGGGGGCGGGGCTTGGGGCGGTGTTAGGGGGCGGGGCTATTGGCAGTCCAAAGGGATCCGGCCAGGGCCACACATTTAATGTGATTGAGATTTAATTGGTGTGCAGATGTGCATAATGATATGAAATCATTTCTGGTATATTTTGATTATTCTATTTCCCTTATACGTACAAAAGGGTACATTTATCATTAAAATGGGCTTCTCATGGTGCAACACCTAGATCACATATGACTCGCACAAGATATTTTCCTTAACATTTTTTGGAAAGGTTTAACTATGGTTAACCCTCTTGTCTCACTGCCACTTAGCAGACATCACCCAGCCCCTCCTAGATGGCACAGCTTTGCCTCAAAGCTCCTTACCTGCTGTAAAGTCTGATTCCCTCTTTCTGGAGTCGAGCAAGCTGTTGAAAGCCTGAGCCACGATGCCTGACTCTGGCTCAGTTCCAGGTCCTCATGCACCCTCAAGCCAAAAATGAACTGAACTTTGATGGTGCATCTGCCTGCCAACCAAACTCTAATTTCATGTGCAAAGAATAAAGACAAAATAGTGGCCTTTGTTGTAACACAGGAGAGAAAGAAAGAAATAGCCATCTGGAGGCTGTATTGCACAATGTGAAAGCAGAAATTCTGGGATTAATTCTGGCTTCCCCACAAGACCAAATTGTGTGATCATAGACAAATATTTTATCTCACTAAGCCTCCTTTTTCTTCATTTGCACATATGATAGTATACTCAAATGCACGAATTCAGGATGTGTGCTGTGCAATCACATCTTGTGTTAGATTTAATACACTATAATGTTGCTTCATTCATGAAAAGAAAATAGGCCATATACGATATATACATGAAAAGTGACTTGCTTCCTAGATAACTAATGACATTGTCGTCACGGTGGGAGCACAAACGCCTCTCAAGGCGGTTATATAAACTTGTGCACCAAGGTGAAATGATTCCAGATTAATTTTTTTTATTTATGTCAATTGTAATGTTTTCAAGGCTCGACTTAAGTATGCACAGGATTTTAAGGCCTAGACAGACTTCCTGGTTCAGCTCTGCCTGGCCTCTCCTTGTTAATTTGTTGGTCCGCCCTCCTCTACCCGTCCCAGAGCCCCTCCTTTAACCCAAGAGAAAACGGCCACTAAAAAAACAAAATACAATTGTGTTCAAACACTGCATGGAGAAAGCAGATCTGCACTGAAGAGAGATGGCCTTGCACTTGCTACAAGCGCACCCTTTCACCTGCGCTTCAAGTGCAGAGTGTGGTAATGCAGGGCTTCTCGGGCTTGCAACTATATATCTGCCATGCTGGACACTGCAGCCAACACTCACTCATGCAAGAACATGCACAGTGACATAACATAATATAACATAACATAGAAGCACTCGTGCACGCAGACAGACAGGAGGTTCAGTACATGTTATAGAAACGCTTACATTCGCTGCTGCACACATTACTAAACCTTGATTCCCACGTGCTGTGCTACAAGCATCACTATCACTACCTTTCTCCTCACTCTGGATTCAAACAAGTGCTGCCCTACTCTGATATGCCAGCAGGAAGACTTCTCTTAGATTTCCTGAGAGTCACGAGATATGCCTGTTAGCAGGCCCTGTTCTCACACCTACAGTGCTATGGACTACACAGAACCTGGAGTGCAGTCCTGCCAAGTGTCACGCATCATGCGTTAGCCTAACCCATTTTAAGGCAAGTCCCCGCATTGCCGCATTAAAAATAATTATCACCCATATTGCGCCTCTTGTACTAAGATGTAAGGCTGGAGGACTGCAGTATTATAATTAGCACTCTGAGCAAAGCCGCTGTCTCACGCCAGTCCGCACTGCTTGCGACTGGGGGCTGGCTCAGCTGCAGAGATACATTCACCCTCAGCATTTTGGATTACGTGCGCACGTCAGGAGAGTGGCTGCAATGATTCGACCTATGGCTGCACAGCGAAGACATGGCACTGAAAGCGGGCCGGGTTGGCGCCAGTTATGTGCAGTTTGGTAGCAGCAAGTAAGTCCTGCCACTGTAGTGCTCGCACTGTTTGTGTTGTGCGCTGTGGTGTCAGTAAAATATATAACTTCCTTGAACCGCCGTCCGTGCGATTTAGTGCCTGCAACTATACCTCTTGAGAATGCGGGCAGCGCGAATCCGACCTTACCGGACCCTACAGTGATGATTGCGCATGCTCTGTGATTTAAAGTAGGGTCAAGGTATTCACCTCCTTTGACACACTTACTTTTGAAATCAGAATTTCCTGCTCGCCCTGCCTCCAAGAGTTTATTGCCGCCCCTGTGCCTAGTTAGATAATTACAAGAGGAGGCCGGTGTTCGGCCTGTCACCTCCTGACCGCGACACTTCCTGCCTTTTTAGCCCCTGTCGTGGGGGATCCCTGAAGTTTGTGTCCCACACAGCGTGAGTCTGAGAGCAGGTGCTGTGTGTCTTTAAAAGGCACAACAAGCACGGCTCTCGAGACAGAGGTGCCACTTGGCAGATTATCTCACGGTCATCACTACCTGAATTGGACACTGCCTCAGGCATCACAGTGTGAGTCTGGCCCCTCCCAAACTTCCTGCCAACTCTGAATGAATGCCTACGGGCCGGCCGCTGCTCTATTAACACATTGAAAGGGGAGATTAGCACTTGATTAGAGTGCTTCAGGAAAACGGACCAACTCGTATTGCTCTTCTTTTTTGTAAATGCCAATATCACTGAGCTTGGTTTAAAGCCCATGAGTACCGGTACTCTCTTTGGACAAAGAGAAGTTCCGGTACTCAAGCGCCAAAAATTTAGAAGTGCCGGTACTCAGTACCGGTGAGTACCGGCCCATTTAAAACACTGGCTGCAGAGAAAGCACACATCACTTCTTGTTGCCGACATCTTCAATGCAGCCTTCACACAAGTGGCAACAGGGGTGTTCGTTCTTCGACTTCACATGGGTAATACTCTAGATTCCAATATAACACCACTGCTGGCACTAAGGAGCTGCTCGACCCTCCCATGTGTCGGGTAAACAGGTTCACGTTTGCCCTTGGATTCAGAGAGGTAGTGCTAGCAGCATAGGTTGTAAATGTTTTCAGGGTCCCACAGATAGTGGGCTTGATAGCTGACAGAAGGTGGTGGGGAGGGCACCGCATCCTTCCTAACCCCGAGGCTAGTTTTCGTGTGCCAGAAACGCAATGTCAGTTAAACCGAACAGTAAGCATTATTTTGACTCAGAACAGCCTTTTTTAAGGTGGATGACAAAGCTATTCTCAGTGGGATTTGTTGGCCTGTCTACAGCCTGATTAGAAGGCTGGTTTGTTCCTGCACAACGTGCATTTTGGAGGCTCTGGGTGAATAGACAGGTATATATTCTTGACAGCGAAGCAGGGTGGATTACTGTGTGGAAGTTCAAGTTAATCTACTGTATTCATTCACGGTGCTATGTGGACTGCATGCAGAAAACAGTTAAAAAAGTGGAAACAATAAGGCACGCCGCTGCCATTAAAGTATGTAAATTGAGACCAGATGTCTTTAATTAAGACAGCGCCCGCCATTGTGGGCGTCCGTGCAGTGGGGGAGGGAGGGGAGGTTCAGAGAATATTCAAAAGTGATATCGCGAAGCTCCTGTAAAAACAACAAACCGAACAAAGGGCATTGATGGAGGTTGAAGGGGAAACAAAGGAGGAAGCATAATATATGTAAATGATTAAAATAACAAGTTGCGTGAGCCACATGCCACGGGACGCGCAGCCGCCATTATTAACTGAAATATAAGACCGGATTTCTATTATTAAGACAGCGCCCGCCTCGCAGGTGTAGGTGCAGCATAGGAGGGAGGAGAGGTACGGATCGTATTTAAAAGTGATAGCGCTGCGCTCCGGTAAACAAAAAAAAACAAAGCCACACGAAGGGCGTGGATGGGGGGGAGGGGAACAAAGGAGGAAGCGTTCACGCGGATATCTATGCAGGGAGTGTATTTAAAATTTTAAAAGAAATGGAAATGCAAAGAAGCGTCCTCCATTACTGAAGCTGGCGTACAGTGCCTGCTGTGTACATTAATTAAGTAAATAGTTCTGGGAACTGCTAATGAAAGCTCCCCAGTAAGGACACATGTAAGAGGGCCAGTCGTCATGGGAGGTACCAACAGAAGACACGGAGGTACTAAGGATGGACTAATAAGCTTATTTACAAATCAATAGCTCACATTTGCAAGGACAGTGACAAAAGGCAATGAAAAATATGGGCGGAGGGTGGGCGGAGCTTCAAGTCCATACCTCAATACAGCATGCCTCAAAGAGACAGCGCAAGCGCTGCCTAGGCGAGACCTAAAAATGAGGGGTAGATTATTTAGGGGGATGGAGGATTAAAAAGATTAAGAAGGGATTCAAAAACAGGCACACCACCATAAACAGAGTAAGAAAACAAGATGGTCGCGCCCATGCGAACCACGTGGTGCAGTTTGCATGTGATTTTAAATGCAAGGACTTACTCCACATTGGGTTTTATGTAACACACAATGCGAACAGGTGCACCGGGAAACTTCGCCCGCCCGTTGAACTCCACGTGACAGGGCAGAGTTTTTTAACCACTTCACAGAGTTGCGCGTAACTCGACTCCGCAAACTCCTACTCAGGCCTAATGCAAATGAGGGGGGAAGAATCCTAAACTGTTGAGGTGGTCTATTTTCCTACAGGGGATGGAATTCACAGTGGAACACAGACCTGGGACTGCCCATGCCAATGCAAATGGACTATCCAGGTTTTTCCACTTAGCTGATGAGGACTACCAAGGTGTAGGTTAGTTACCCATCACTTTTCCTCTGGGGGGGCTGTGTGAGCTAGTCATCTTTTTTGCCCTGATCACTCCAATTTATTTGACTGATACTGGGGGTAACTGACTCTGGATCGGCCCTGGGCTCTGCTAACCAGGCCTAGGGCCAGTGTTATCATAAATCACTTTCCCCAATGATAGTAGGGGTTTACTTATTTCCCAACCTGTACCTATTAGCCGGAAGGCTGACATCCCTGGTTTGGTTGGGGGAACCCTGTGTCACCACACACCAGGCCAGGACTTTGCAGGCGGGGCCACTATTGGCAAATGTGTCTCTACCCCTAATGTGAAGGCTGATAAGTCAGTAATGTTGCCTAGCACCAAACGGAAATGAGGGGCTAACCATAAACAAACAGCCAGTTTAAATAAGCCCAGGCCCCCAGGGAACCTAATGTCTGATAATCTCTGTTCTAACAAAGAGGTCTTTGGGGTTATGCTTGCTCAGTTTAGCAAGTATGTTGAGGATCCCCTGGATTCTAAGTTACGGAGGTTGCATGACTGCCTGGTGTGTTTTGAGGAGAAATTCCAGGAGTTTAAATTTTTATGGGCTCACTCTGTCTTGTCACCAACTGAACCAAAACCTTTATTATGACTTGCGGTCCATATGCACCAGAAGATGCGAGGAGTGCATTTACAGGGTCACCTTGTCGCTATTACTCAAGAATTTTCATATTTAGGTCTTGTTTTTGATGCAAGGGGTAACTGGGGACCCTCTACTGCCAAAGTGCGCCAGAGATTTGTGAGTTCGGCAGGGTATATCTTTAATTTAGCCTCCTGCATCGGCAAAAAAAGGTGGCTTCTCTGCTGGAGGTGTTCAGAAGAAAGTGTCTCCCTAATCCCCTCTATGGGTAGGGTATATTGGGATACTCCAATATCAATTTCCTCCAGGGAGAACAAAACAGGGTGCTCAGGTGGCTCGCTGGTGTCCCATCTGCAAGTACAACCTTTATCATGCACCAGAAGCGTGAGGTTGAATACGCAGATGATATTATTAAAATGGCTCCACTGGTTTTGTGGTGCTCACTTTTTGGAGAACCCACATGCCTCATTTAATAGGGAGATGATCACTGATTGCCTCCCTTGTGATAGAGGACTGAGAATCCCCTGTCTCAAATATATCAAGACGGAACTGACGACCCTAGGAAGGCCAGCCCTCTTTTCCAATCCCATTGCCATGACAAAAACTATTATGGAATGGGTGAAAAACACTTTAAAGACGATGAGGCACTGTCAAAGGTAGGAAATTGAAACCCCAAAAATCATTGTAAGGGAGTATGCTGTGCTTCAAACTACCCCAGCCTTAGTGTCATATCTTGAGTGGGTAGGTAGTACCATAGAATGCTATTAACCCGATTCAGGTTAGGTTTTGTGAGATGGCATAATGATTTTCCACTTGGCCAATTTCACCTAACCAAAATACTAATATGCCCATGTGATGAATCTTCCCCAGAGTTTGCTTCATTTTAAAAAAAAATTCAATTCTATTCTGTTTTTACTAAAAGGTTTTTAATTCCAATCATTAGGGAACGGGGAATTAGACGTTGTGGTGCCGCCCTGGTTTATTTGCAACAGCTTAACTCCTCATCCAATTGTGGAAATAATTGTTCTTTTTTAGGTCTCGCCTACATGCGCTGTATAGGCAAAAAGACCTTTTGGAATCGCTTCGGCTTTTCAGCCAAAAACGTGCACGCGTTCCATTGCCTTCAATGGCAACGCATGCACGTTTGGCGATTCACTTGCGGGAGCGAGCGACGCCATATGGTAGCAATTATCGCTCCTGGCGCCGCTCGCTCCCGCAAGGGAAACGCTTTCACTTTTGCCGACAGTTTTTTTTTTTTACTTGAGGCGCGCACTCTTGTTCTCACCCTCCTTCCGCCTTCCCTCATCATTATTCCTCGTTCCTCCGTTCTTTCCCCCCCTTCCCTGACCCTTGTTTCATGTTCCACCCGTGCTCCTTTTTCCTAAGCTCTTATATCCTCCTTTTCAGTCCATCCCAATGTATTTTGCTCATTGCCCCATCCTTTCTTACAGCTCCCCCTTTCTAGCCCCCATCTTTGCGTTCTTATTTAACTTTATCCCTGATTTATTTTTCCTTGCTCCTTCACATTCTCATTTCTTTTGCTTCGACCGCCATTGTTTCATTTGTTTCTCTCTCCCAGTTATAGTTTTGTCACTTGCCCCACCTTTCCCAATCCATGTTTCCTCGCTACTTTCTCCTCTGACTCTTCCGTTTCCCTCTTTATTATTTCCAATTTCCCTCTCAGCCTTCCCCCTACTTTTATTTATTTCCTAACCCTCCTTTCCCCCAACAATTCTCGCATGGCTCACTTAGTTTCCTCCCCGCCACTCCTGCCTTCTTACTTCATC
>CAWUFW010031936.1:0-14728 GCA_963921515.1 Calotriton arnoldi | reverse complement strand
AACCTTTATTTCAGGCAAATGTAGGTAAACACGGCATGGTGCCTAGAACCCAATGCGGGCCGGCAGCGTGATGAAATAACATGGATAGCAATATACGAGTACACAGCAAGTCGCCTACAACCACTTCGGGCCGGCCGCGTCCAATAGAGCATCACAACAGGGATTAGATGAGGTGTGAAGGGGCCCAGTTCGGTAAATAATCGAGATCTTATCCAAAGGCAATATGTAAATGAGGGTAGTCACAGTAGACAGGAAACGGCAGGGGGGCAGACCACTCAGTGAGGGCTAAACCCAGCACATCTGTCAGCAGCAGTGGGGCCAGTACCACGTAATTCTGAGCACTAGATCCCATCCACCGCTAAAGCCGAGTAAGGTCCCCTCAGCGTCGACAACAGCGTGATCCAATAAGTATGTGCGAAATGGACCCCATATGTCTCTAGGGCGCGAGGAGGATGGGAGGAGTTCGGCATATACATGGAGCTGATCTTGCCAAAGTGTCATATCCGCTAGCCATTCTTTAAATTTAGGCGCGCGTCCCCGGCCCCAACGACAGGCCACCCTGCGTTTTGCCAATGCCAGACTAAAATCTACAAATTTACGATGTGAGGACGGTATTTGTTCAGTGTAGCCAAGCAGGGCCACCAGCGGGGTTCTCATAATGGGTACCCCAGTCATGTCTGCCATTGCCGTTAGGACTTGCTCCCAGTATGTATATACCTCGGGGCAGCTCCAGGCAAGATGAAGAAAGTCAGCTGCCTCTTCTCTACATCTATCACATCTGTTCGTGGCTCTGAGACCAAACCGATGCAACTTAACCGGCGTGTGGTAACTACGGTGAAGGAATTTAAAATGAATTATCCGCAGTCTGCTGCAGAGATCTGTGCCGTCTGCCTGCAGCAGTATGGCAATTGGGCGTCCGTAACGTCGTGTTCCAGCTCCGCAGCCCATTTGGCGCGAGCCGGGCATGTAGGATAGTCAGCTTCCTCGTACAGGGTGTGGTATAGTGTGGAGACCAAGTGTGAAGGAGCAGAGGCACGTAAAACCTGATGCAAGGGGGCTACCGTAGCAGGCTCCGCGGGAAAGGAGTCACTACAGGCCCGTACCCCATGCCGCAACCGAGCATAAAGAAATGTCTCCATGGTAGAGGGTGGGGGGTCACCACACAGTTGGTGTAGTGTACGGAATTTCCCATTTAAATAGAGATCACCCCAACAGTGAATATTTCGGTTGCGCGCAAATTTCGTGAATATACCTTCTTGCAGTAGCGAGATCTTCGGGTGGTACGAGAGCGGGAGTAATGGGGAATAGAGGCACTCTGCTCGCAAGTGTGTTTTTATACGAGACCAGGTGTTGTTTGTACAGTCTACAGAGGCAGGCCATCTCTCGCGGGGGCTACTTCCGCCAGCAGAACTCCCTCTATTGGAACCGGGTCTGCAATCCAATGCTCGGTTGCCACATGAGCTGTATAACAAGGTGCTTTGAACCAATAAAACGCATAGTGCACCTGGGCACATGTATAATAGAGTTCAAAATTTGGAACATCGAAACCGACCTGCGAGTATGGGCGCGTTAATATATCCCATTGTATGAGCGGTTGCTTCCCTCCCCAAACCAGGCGAATCAATGCTGAACGAAGAGTGGTAAAAAAAGGGCGGCCCGGATCATAGGGGATATTCAGGAATAAATACAAGAATTTGGGGAGGATTACCATTTTAATGAGGGAGATGCGTCCCGCCATGGTCAAGGGTAAAGTGATCCAGCGGTCTATACATCCTGCGACATGCTCCATAACACAACCGTAATTAAGTCTCATTAGCTCCTCGCGGTCCGAAGTTACCCTGATTCCCAAGTATTTGACATCTTCAGTACACCACTCTATAGGAAAATCTGGCTCAAATGGGGCAGTAGCAGCAGTCAGAGGAAAGATTTGGGATTTAGCCCAGTTAATCTGGATGCCCGACAAGCCCCCGAATCTGACAAATTCCCGCAGTAGGGGATTGAGATTTTGGCGTGGTTCCTTGACGTAGAGGGTGACATCATCTGCGTAGAGCGATATCAAGATCGGGCGAAGGAAGCATCGAAGTCCCACCTGCTGATAATGCTGCCTGATCCTGGCCGCCAATGGCTCCATTACCAGAGCGAAGAGCAGTGGGGATAAAGGACACCCCTGACGAGTACCACGAGAAAGTGGAATCAGCAGCGATGTGTGTCCATTAATTAAAACTTTCGCCGTCGGTGAGGAATAGAGCAGTTGGACCCAGGAGATAAAACTTATAGGGAAGCCCATGTGCTGCAGTATGCTAAAGAGATAGTCCCACTCCACTGAATCAAAAGCCTTGGTGGCGTCTAAGAAGACCGCCACCAGTGCCATCCGTGGGTCTACTATTTGCAGTATAGAAAGGAGCGTCTGGAGGTTGTGGGAAGTGGCTCTGCCTGGAATAAATCCGGCTTGGTCTGGGAGTACGAGTTTCTCCATCAGGAGACTAAGGCGGTTAGCCAGGACAGTAGCCAGGATTTTCGCATCCGTGTTTATAAGTGAAAGCGGTCTATAAGATGCACAGCAATCCGCTGGTTTACCTGGTTTCAGCAGCGAAGTGATTAGTGCTTCGCGCATCGAAGGGGGGGGGAGTCGCGCCTCGTGGGCCTCTACAAACACCTCTTTCAATACCGGGAGCAACTGGTCTATATATGCCTTGTAAAAATCGACTGGGAGACCATCGGATCCCGGGGCCTTCCCAGATTTCATCTGCATGATGGCTTCCCACAGCTCGTCATCCTCGAAAGGCGCATCCAAAAACTCTCGCTGATGGTCACCCAGCCATGCCAGTGCTATATCTTCAAGATAGAGGGCGAGATCCGGGGGGGAGGTGCGTTGTGACTTATATAACTCCTCATAATAGGAGGCGAATACACGAAGTATCTCACGGCTATCTCTGTGTCGAGACCCATCCCCATCCACCACATCCAAAACATAGTTTGAGAAGCGGGGTTGGCTGATATCACGTACGAGTGCTCAGCCGGGTCTCCCACCCTCGCCATAACGGCGGTCGACAAAGTATTTGCCTCTAAATTTTACCTCACGGTCTGCGGTATTTGTGTAGTCCGAAAGTTTTTCCCGGAGGAGAGCCCTCTGAGCCCCCGAGCCATCCGCCCACATGTCCGCTTCCAGTTGTTTAATCTCAGCCTCTAGTCCTGCCAGACGTCTGCGGATATCCCGGAGTACCCCAAAACTTTTTGATATGCATACACCTCTGATGGTGATTTTAAAGGCTTCCCATAGCGTGCCCACGCATGCCACTGAGCCTCTATTTCTATCAAAGAAACCCGTTATTTCTTCCCCGATCTCAATCCGAAACACACTGTCCAAAAGTGCCTCCGGCACCAACCGCCAGCTTCGTGGTGTAGCTATTGAGTTGGGTATCGATATCTCCAGCGCCACTGGGGCATGGTCTGAGTATGTTCGAGCCAAATGTGTCACCGATTGAATCCAGGGACCCATCCCTCTAGAGCAAACCCAATAGTCCAATCGAGACCATGTGGAATGGCCTGCGGTATAAAATGTGCCCTCTCTGCCAGTGGGATGGACGTAGCGCCACGCGTCTATAAGACCATGTTCCTCAAATAGCCCGCCCAGCGCAGCTCCAGCTCGTGTGTAGTGATGTGGAAGTGGGTTAGAACAATCCTCTGCAGGACATCTGGCTACATTAAAATCTCCCCCCCATAGGACATGTGAGGAGCCCACCCTGAGTATGTGTCCCCAGAGAGTATAGAAATGGTCCGGGTCGTCTGTGTTAGGGCCATAGCTGCAAGCTAGCATGATCGACTGCGTACCTAGTGTGCCCCATATCAGGCAGCTCCTCCCCGAGGGATCTCTATATGTGCCTCCCATTACAAAGGGTGTGTTGCGTTTAATCAGTATGAGCGTCCCACGTGCATATGACGAGTAAGAAGAGAAAGCCCGTGCGGAAGCCCATCTGTACCATAGAAGGGAGGACGTCTCGGGTCCTTGTGTGTTTCTTGCAGCATTGAGATGTTTATTTGATGCCTATCTAAGTACGCCAGTATCTGGCGCCTCTTACTGGGATCACGGAGACCCCTGACGTTCCATGTGATGAGCTTAATGTTTTGGTGTGTATTTTGCGGCGTCATTCCGTATGTGGCTGTATAGCTTTCTGAGTGTAGTAGTGTACGGATACATCCTGCCTGTGCCTAGTGGGTTTGGTCTGTCTATGCCATGCCAAACAGTAACAATCAAAGTGAGAAAACAGGAATCCCAACCCCTCACTCCCTCCCCCAAAAGGATCCGACGAGCCAACAAGAGAACCTTTAGAGACCCATGTTACCCCCCCCACCCACAACAGCAACGCAAACATGCTGGTATTCAGTCGCCCACCCCCCTCCCTGTCACAGTGAGGCCTTGTGGTCCAACACAAATCAAGCCATTCCTGTATGAAAAAAAACACAGTGAATGAATCCCATAGAACAATTTAAGAATGCAGTAGCATGGGGGAGCTCCCATAAGGGGGGCGCCAGTGGGCACTCAGCCCTTCCCGTAGGTCACCCTTCACGACGCAGCAGACTCAGGGCGTCTCCCCATGAAGGGGTTGCGAGAGATCTGGGGTGGGGAAGGGTGCTTGACCAGAAAATTACTAGCGCTGATTCCTGCTTTACCTAGAGAAGAATGAAACAGCCCTTTAACATTTTGTTTTTTATCCCTATTGTAAGGCAGAGTAAAAGCTTTTAGTCACGGCCAGGTGGTCACCCAGCTGTCTATGTTTCTTCTGCAGTGGCAAACCGTGCCACGCCTTGAGGGAATCGCATGCTGTCAGTGAATCCCAGCTCATTATCCGCCTTTCAACAGCAAAGCAGCACGGCCAAGTCCTCCCTGCTCGGCTCTACTCCGTGTAGCAGAGAACAACAGGGTATATGGCCAGCCGTTCCTTCAATCCGACGAGGATGGAGAACGTTCAGGAGTGTGATCTCTGCGTGGGGAGTTTTGCTGATTGGATTTTAAAAAGTCCTCAGCTTGCTGTGGGTTTGTACAGAAGATGTGCTTGCCGTTGTGTAGGATCCGTAGCCGAGCCGGGTACAGGAGTGCATATTCAAATTGCGCCTTGCGAAGCTTCTGCTTAACTCCGAGGAACTTGCGTCTTGCCTCTTGCACCGCCATGGTGAAGTCGGGGTAGATGGTAAAGGTGTTGCCCTCAAATTGCAGCGGATTAGTCTCTCGGGCCTTCTGCAGTGCAACATCCCGGTCCCGGTAATTTAGGAGGTGGGCAATGATAGGCCTCGGTGTCTCTCCCGGCGGCGGTCGAGGCCCCAGAGAGCGGTGCGCTCGCTCCACCACCAAATGCGCCGAGAAGGAGTCTGCCCCAAAGTGTGTCTTCAAGAGGCGTTCGATGAATTCCTCCATCCGCCCTGTGTTGGTACTCTCGGGGATTCCTAGAATGCGGACATTATTCCGGCGACTGCGAGCTTCAATATCCTCATTTTTAGCCGCAATAATTTTCAGCAGCTTCTCCATTTGGTTCACCTGCGTTTGTACCTGGCTGGTGGCGTCCTCATTGTCGGATATTCGGCGCTCAGCTTCTTTCAATTGCCCATCGTGCTTGTCAACTTTTTGCACCAAGAAGTCTAGCCTATTGTTCATGGTATCCATTTTCCCGGACAGGTCAGACAAGCTATGTTGTACAGCCATGAGTAGTGTCTTTACGTCATCATCTGAGGACCGCGCCGCCGATGTCGCCTGCTCCATGTTAGTGTGCTCTGTCTCCACAGATGTCGATCTCGTCGCAGCCTTTTTATTCTCAAAGGTCAGGCGCGGTTGGCGACCGTCGGGTTTTCCCATGTCGTCCTCTGACAGCTTCCCACAATGGAGTAGTATTCCGTGGGTAATTGGCTCTTGTACTCTAAGCCTAGTGATTCGCAAATGTTTACCAAGGCGAATATTTCTGCGTCAGGCCGCCCCAGCAGTGCGCAGCAATCCCTGGCAGATTTGTATGGCAATCCCACAGGAAGGAGGCGCTTAGTTACCAACTCAGGCGGTGTTATGCTCGCCCGTAGATTTTTCCCCCACAATTGGTGAATCCGCTGTCTGGCCAGTGTCTCTGCGAACCACAGATAGGGGACCGCCCGATCTCGTGCCGCTTCACTGTCACTTCTGCCCTGGGCTGCTCCGACAGTCCATCAGCACGTATTTGTTTCCTTGAGCCGCTATTACTTCCTCCGCAGCGGTCTCCAGTAATGGCCTCCTGCCCTAGCTTCCCACAGCCCGCAGTAAGGCCTGGGCATGAAATATAGGCCTCTTCTTGTATCAGCGCCCTCGCAGCGTACTAATGCAACGATGCAGAGCCCTCAGCACAACGGTCCGTCTGTCCTTCAGATCACCAGCGTCGCCGCACTGCTCCACAGATAGACGGCGGCCTCCGCGGTGGTCTCTAGTAATGGACAAAGTGAGCACGGAGGCTGACTGAGCCGAGATGGTAGTACACTGTTTCGTCGATCCCTGATGGGACAGAGTTGTCATGTTTGATTGTTGCCAAGAACTATTCTCTCCTTGGTAAGAGGGGTTTCTAGTGGCACTGTGAGCTAGCTGGTATACAGGCTGACATATTCGGTAGGGGTGTCCAGAATCAGTCTGACTCCAATCCCACAGTATATGCTGTCTAAACACGCAGATCCCATATAGGTTTATAGGAACTACACAACAGTTGGTGATGACAAGTAAATGTTCTAATGGTGGAGAAGGTGGTGTAGGAGATTGTGGTGGAGGAGAGGGATAGTACCGACATTCGTTCTCTTCAAAGGAATGGTATAATGTATGTCCTCTGACTCAGGTTTGCGCTTCTGAGGCGGTAAAGAAAGAAGATGTCCTGTATCAGGATTAATGTTTGTTTTGGGTCCGATTTGGGAGGTGGGACATCAAAAATCCGGATCCTGCAGCTTCAGGGGAACATTTTCAGTTTTGGCACCGAGGACTTCGGTGCTGGGTAATGACTTTTCGGCGCGGAAGGTTTCAGTTCCGAAGCCATTTTTAGGGCTCGCGCCTGCGTTGCAGTGCGCGAGCACTGCTCGCGCAGCGAGAGCCCTTTGTATGGGGTTCTGAAAGCTGCTCACACGCTCGCGCGCAGTGGTTTTGCTTTCTGCGGCTGCCATTGGCTTTCGCGTGCTTTTTTAAAAAAGCCAGCACGCAGTTGGGGCAAAGGCGGGCGCATGTCCCGCCCTTTGCTCCGCCCATTCCCGTCGGTGGCCAGCACGCGCAGCCGCGCGCGTTCGCTTCGCTGCCGCGCTCCCTAGCCCTCGCTCCTCTGTGGTGCGCGCGCACCACTGGTTTTGTAAAGCAGTTCTACTAACTTCCCGTTCAAGGGGAGAAAAACGTAGCAGGAGCAGCAAACAATAGAAAAAAATAATCTCAGAAAAGCATTTTTAAAGTAGAGCTCAGGCATCTCGCAGCTGATGCACCGACGTCGCACTGTAGGCATGCAGGCGACAGGTTGGTGGAACGCCAGAGGCCCGGCCAGGCAGTCATGCCCGGGCAGCCCTAGGATGCACACACGATGATGTCAGCTGCCTGGACTTCGCGCAGAGGTGTATCAGGCACCTTGCACCATTCCACAATCCACCAGAGAGAAGTGTGAGCATCGCCAGACCCACCCAGAGTTGGGACAGGGGCGCTGCAGCTTGTCCATTAGCAGCCCCACTGAACAGCGAGAGACATATCCTACCCAGCGGTGGGCCATGGTGCTGCAGTTTGTCCATTAGCAGCCTCACTGACCAGCGAGTGACTCACGTCCTACCCATCTGTAGGACATTTGACTGCGCTTGTCCACTGACAGCCTCACTGAACAGCGAAGGTCTCACATACCACCCAGCGGTGCAACAGGGCCATGTATACAAGAGTCCAACCTCTGGCAGCCCCACAGAACTGCAAGTGTCTCAGATCCCACCTCAGCCGTGGGACCCGGGCACTGCAGTCTGTCCACTGGCAGATTCGAAGGACAGCGAGGGTCTCTGATCCTAAGCAGCGGGTGTGGCTCAGCTTCTTACCGAGGAGACAGCCAGAGTGCATAACAGCAGCCGCCAGGGCCGGCAGGACGAGAGTGGCAGGGAAACCATGTCTTTCTTGGGTGGCTGGTTTCCAGATAGTATCTGAAGTAAGTTTCAGCAGCTGCTTTTAAAAGTGTTGAAGTATTGAAGTATTATGCATTGCACTATGTTCACTATGTTCACACAGTATAAAAATGTCTGCCCCATCTTTAGGCCGCTCCTCGGACTTCTGTGAGGCAGAACTCCCGTGTTTTCTGCTGACTGTCTTTGGCGTGGATGTACGGAGGAATGTTTGATTACAGTGTAACAGGTTTGGTGGCGAACTCCAGATAAATGTACACCACGCATGCAAAATGTTCCTTTGGGCATTCAGTTCAGCTACTTGCAGCGGTGGAGGGCTCTGCTCTTCGATGTACTTCCTGACAGACTGCTAAGTTTGAAGTGCCTGTCGGGCACAGGTTGCTCTTTTGAAACTTTCTTAGATTTTTCACTGAGGAACAGTGCCGATGCCAACAATGAGAATAGCACTGATGATCCCAATGGGACTAGTGCCGATGCCAACAATGAGAATAGCACTGATAACCATGGGATTAGTGCCCATGACAACAATGAGAATAGCGCTGATGATACCAATGGGACTAGTGCCGATGCCAACAATGAGAATAGCACTGATGATACCAATGGGACTAGTGCCCATGACAACAATGAGAATAACGCTGATGATACCAATGGGACTAGTGCCGATGCCAACAATGAGAATAGCACTGATGATACCAATGGGACTAGTGCCGATGCCAACAATGAGAATAGCACTGATAACCACGGGACTAGTGCCCATGACAACAATGAGAATAGCGCTGATGATACCAATGTGACTAGTGCCGATGCCAACAATGAGAATAGCACTGATGATACCAATGGGACTAGTGCCGATGCCAACAATGAGAATAGCACTGATGATAACAATGGGACTATTGCTCATGACAGCAATGAGAATAGCACTGATAACCATGGGACTAGTGCCCATGACAACAATGAGAATAGCCCTGATGATAACAACAGGACTAGTGGTGATAACAATGAAAATAGCTCTGATGATAACTAATGGGACTAGTGCTCATGACAACAATGAGAATAGCACTGATGATAACAATGACTATAGCTCTGATGATAACAGTGGGACTAGTGCTAACGAGAACAGTGAGAATAGCGCTGATGACAACAATGAGACTAGTGCTGATGACAACACTAACGACAACGAAAATAGCGCTGATGATAACAATGAGACTAGTGCCGATGACAACGAGACTAGTGCCGATGACAACAAGAATAGCGCTGATGATAACAGGACTAGTGCAGATGGCAAAACTGCATGATTAAGAGAATGTTACTCAGGGTCCGCACTGCTCATTCATAGGAGACACTGTCTCTGGACTCACATGCCTCTCATCAGTGTGCACACTGGTCTTTAACCATATTCCTCCAACAGATTCTAGCACATTATTACAGGTTAATATGTTCCTTGTGAGGCCTCCTGACTCCTGCCATTGGGATTTAAGTTCTGCCACTATGTTGATTATAATTCCAGTGCTGGAGCATTGTGCTTTTGGTTACACGAAGCCATCTCGTGCTTTACCTGTACTTGTTTGTTTTTGTGAGTAACGTTAAAGGAGCCAGTATGCGCTGTGGAAAGGGCTTCGGTAACAACAAGCATTTGCAATGCAATAGGTCTCGCATTTACGCGAGTTTGACCTATTGGCATTGTAAATGACAATGGCTTTATTTATGTTTCAAAAACCAAAACATAAATAGGAAGGCAATGTCACTTACAATAAAATAGCTTTCAAACTCGCAAATGCGAGACCTATTGCATTGCAAACTGCTTGTTGATTTTGGCATTAAGGATTTCAGCTCCAAAGCAGTCTTCGGCTTCGAGCACCTTAAAAAAGAATCTGAGGAAGCTCTATGGGCCAAACTTCTGCATGATATTAATAACAACAACAGTGCCCAATTCTGGCAAAAAGTCAATAATCTTGCTTGGAGCCCGTTCAAATCAAGGCATTAATTCTCATGTAACAGAAGAGGCTTGGACAACCCACCTGCAATCTCACTTCAATAAAGATCGCGCAATTGACCCGCATGAGGGAATTTTCCGCCTCGAAGGCGTTGTCCAAACATTTCCCAAAATCTTTTTTATACAACTATGGAACAGTCCCTCATCATCACGAGGGAACAAATCTGTGAAAAAGAATCTCAAAGGGAAGGCGAGAAGGAGCCCCGGGACCAAACGGGATCCCGCCCATACTATTCAAACAAGATCCAAATTTCTGGGCATCTGAATTAAAACCGACCTTCGAATCAATCTTGCGCTCATCAACAATACCATCTTCATGGAGGGGCTCAATCATCTCCCCCATATACAAAAAAGGCAATAGGGACAATCCAAAAAACCACCGGCTGGTAGCTCCTAACTGACAATGAAGCCAGAATACTACGCCGGATTACTCCTACAAGAACTAACATCCTGGGCAACGTGGGTATCTCGGCAATCCCTATAAACCAAACAGGCTTCTGTAAGAACATGGGGACTACCACCAATATTATGGCCCTCTCAATAATGATAGACGTCACACTCACCACAAAACAGCCTTTATATCTATGTTTCATCGACTACAGCTCAGCATTTGACCATATAGGAACTTATTATGGCAAAAAATTAAAAAATTGAATATTCCACCACTGCTACTAAAACAACTAGTGCTCTTGCACAGCAACACATGGGTGCAAGTAAAACTGGGCACAGGAGACCGTCTGACAAAAAAGATTCCAACCACCAACGGTCTAAAACAAGGCTGCGTGCTTGCTCCGCTACTTTTTAATCTTTTTATGGCAGAACTTTCAAACTCCTCAATGACAACAACTCGCACGCTCCCAAAATAGGGGACCTCCAGCTGTCTAACCTTTTCTACGCAGATGACTTGGTCCTCATAAGCCGGACACCAGTGGGCTTACAGCGATTGCTGGATACTACATCTTGGTACTCGGAGGAGAACAAACTCACCATCAATAGAGAAAAACTAAAACTCTCTGCGTAAACTGGCGAAAGAAAAAAGACACAGCCTCGCTGGCATCTGGCTTCACATAAGCTGAAAGCGGTACAAAATTATAAGTACCTGGGAATCATCATCGATGATAAAGGAAAGTTTACAGCCCAACTGGAGGCCATAAAAAAAAGGGGGATAACGATCACGGTGGCATTAAGAAATCGTTAAGAACAACATCATCGGGCCCAAATTTACTTCCCTTGATCAAAGTGATCCAGGCAAAGCTCATACCATCAATCAGCTATGGAAGCGAAGCCGTGAGAGGGAGAGATGCTGAAACTCTGGATCATACAATAACAAGGGCAATTCGAATGATCTTTGGGCTACCAGGATACACATCGCCTGCACAACTAAGGCTGGAGCTTGGGATTCAAAAGCAGAGATCGCACTACAAAGGGGCATTCATCAAAAGCTGGTTCAAAATCAAAGCGGGTCCACCTGACTCATTAAACATGTATCTGTGGAAAGAACTGAGCACTAAGAGGGTACACCCAGCCCCACGCTATCTCGGACGACTCACTCAATCAGCTGGGCCTGCAGGAACCTTGGGAGGCTCCAGCGACCGTCGCCAGCTTTAAAAATCGTAAATAGTGTGATCAAAGGAATCACTTATACAGGACAAGCCACTCTGAGTGAACGCGCTCATGGTTGGTTCACCCTGCAGACCTACAGCAAGGCATCACCACAAGCCTACCTCCTCACCAGCTTCTCTAGAGCAACTAAAGAGAAATTTCTGAAACACCGCTTGGGCATAATACCATCTGCATATCACATGCCACCTTGGCCACGCCCCCGGAAGCCAGCAACCTGGCAACTCTGCGGGGAGGGTGAGGAGGATATAGTGCATCTACTAACTATATGTGTTGCCTTAAAACAGGAACGACAGACTCTGTTAAGACCTTTTTTCAATAAGAAGTCCATTCGAACCTGTAGACAAGCAGTGCTAGCATCCTTTTCTGGTGAGGATATTCAACTAAGTTGTCACCTGGTAAAATACTTTTCTGCTGTAGAATTAATAAAAAAAAACAGGCAACTCAGTTTTGCAGATTGCATTACAACGTAACGGACCACGGTGTCTGCACTGCCACTTTCAGCAGCGCCAAGATTGGCACCTCACACATGCTAAGGATTGTGGAATTGCTTCAAATGGGGACCCTTGTAATGTTAAATATGTATAAAATGCATCTTAAAAGCTTTGCACTAGATTTTATTCTTTTCAAACCCTTTTTCCTCATTTTAACTAAACTCCCTTTTTTCATCCTTTTTTTCTTTGGTCTTAATTTTCACTTCTCTTTTTGCTCTTTTTAC
Organism: Calotriton arnoldi; assembly: GCA_963921515.1. NCBI lineage: Eukaryota > Metazoa > Chordata > Amphibia > Caudata > Salamandridae > Calotriton > Calotriton arnoldi. The sequence continues at coordinate 2,270 of CAWUFW010031936.1, read as the reverse complement.
GCACATCACTGAATTTTACTGTGTTTTAACAATGAGATATTTTAAGTCACAAAAAAGAAAATGTTAGAGATAATTTTTTTTTTATGCATGACTGTAAAAGTTTTAATGAACTGTACAATAAACAATACCTTCCCCTAATAGTGGAGAAGGTGGTGTAGGAGATGTGGTGGAGGAGAGGGGATAGTACCGACATTCTTCCTCTTCAAAGGAAATGGTATAATGTATGTCCTATGACTCAGGTTTGCGCTTCTGACAGGCGGTAAAGAAAGAAGATGTCCTGTATCAGGATTAATGTTTGTTTTGAGTCAGATTTGGGAGGTGTGGGACATCAAAATCGGATCCTGCCGCTTCAGGGGAACATTTTTCAGTTTTGGCACCGAGGACTTCGGTGCTGGGTAATGACTTTTCGGGCGCGGAAGGTTTCAGTTCCGAAGCCATTTTGATTTGGCATTAAGGATTTCAGCTCCGAAGCAGTCTTTGGCTTCCCGAGCCCGAAGGTTTCGGCTCGGTGCCTGACTTTGTCCGACTTGATCCTGAGCCGGAAGGCTTACGCGACATGTTTCGGTGCCGAGTCGGGAGGCGGGCGTCAGAAACATCTTCTCGGTGCCAACCGTGGCCCGCAGGCAGAGGGTGGAACCGAAGCTTTTGCTTGATCTGACTTGGATTTCAGGGCAAGGGGTGTTCAGTACTCACAGGACGTTGATCTTGCGGTATGTCGTCTTCCATCTCGGAGTCGATTCGGAATAGATGCAGGTTCTTCCTGTTCCTCTTGACCCCTTGTGCATCAAATTCTGCTTGCTGGGATCCTTCACCGAAGAAATCTGGCATGTATTCGATGTTCTGGCTTTGCATTTCATGACATCGAGCCCGACATTCGCGGAGCGTTTTTTCTTTGATCAAACGATCTGCATGCGTTGCAGTCCCTGTTCATTGTGCTCTGGGATGAGCACAAGTTGCAAACTTCGTTTGAGTCGGTGCGCGTGTACCTTGCGTGGCACCGAGGACAGAATTTGAATGGAGTCCGATCCATCGACTGCGAGGTGGACCAACGCGGTTAGGCCCAATGGCTTCCAGGTTTTTCTGATCCAAAAGGAGATTTTCGTCAACCGATACGATACGTGGAGAAGTGGGATACATGTACGAAGCAATACTGACGCGGGTAGAGTGGATTGCGCACCGAAGGAATCAAAGAACATGAGCGCAGCAATACACGTCCGAACCCGAGGGCGGACAAAAACAATCTAACAATGGAGTCGATGCCCATGCGCACTATCACCGAAAGGAGGAGTCACTCACCTCGTGACTGGAAAGACTTCTTCAGAGAAAACAACTTGCAAACATCCGGACCCAACACTAGATGGCAGGAGTATGCAAAGCATGTGATCTACAGCTCACATGCCTCGAACACAAGAGGTTCTTATTTTTGGAAATCAAGCTAGTATATGGTCTGCTTCTTGGAGGCCTGAAGACTTGGGTACTTCTCCTGTACCAGTTAAATCAGCGGGACATTTAGGTGTCACTTTTGACCACTCCATTACCTTCACTAAACAAGTAAGTTTTGTTATCTTGTCATGTTCCCTCATCTTGAAAATGCTCGGAAGAGGCATATTGGTGGTGTGTGCCTCCAAAGGGCTTTAAGATCAGCATCCAGGAACAACGTGACAGTGCAGAGTTAAGCAGTGCTTCTGGAGTTGGAGATACTTCATGCATGTCGCATCTCATCTTTGGAATGCTCGGCCTCATGATGTGCAGGCACTGGCAGACCACCTTTCTTTCAGGAAGGGATTGAAAACGTGGTTGTTCCAATGGATGGCCAGAAGTAAGTGATAAGTGGATCTTCTTGAGTTGTAGCAGCGTGAGTACACCTGCAAGTATTTGAGCACTTATAAATGTTTCTTTTTCAGTTCATATTATGCACTGGTAGAAGGGTCACATGCATGGTTAAAAACCACAGAAACATAGCATCAATATTCTGAAAAGTGAACAGGCACTCGGGCTGCTTTGCAGATATAGCTACTAAGGGGTTTATAGTCGAAACACTATGGCTGCTCTGTCCAAGGTTCTGCTGCTGGAATCTGGGAGCACTGGCCAGGCTTCGGCACTGCTCTTCTTAGTAAGAGTTTCATGGGCCCAGAACTAGTTACCGTTCAACCATTCTCTGGGCCTGCTTCATTGCCTGTGGCACATAAACAGATCAAGTGCACTAGTGCTGGCTATACACAAGTAGAGCTGAGATCAGTCAGTCATTCAAAAACTTGCATTATTTAGCC
>CAWUFW010031935.1:0-14729 GCA_963921515.1 Calotriton arnoldi | reverse complement strand
ACCATCACACTCCTATAAGTGTGACAATTCAGACTATTCCAGGCCACCAATGCTATAAGAATGGCTTGAACTGCAGGTAATAGTCATTTTTAATGTATATTGAATTAATAATTGACTGTTGTTGTGGTCATCTGAGTCAGTGCCACTTTTTTTTTTTTACAGTTTTATATAGCGCAAACTCGACTCGAAGATATCAGGTATCAGAGTGCTTTACATGAGCCCCAGTTTCGTTACAGATGGATACGTTCATTTTTGTTAGGCGCTGGGAGTTTAAGTGATTTGCCCAGAATCACAGGATGTTGAGTGCCCCTGCCGAAACTCAAACCCGGTTCGCCAGCTTCGAGGTCGATCGCTCTAGCCGTAAGGCTACATCCTCTCCTTGTGGCAGACTGTCACAAGCGCTGGTGTTGACAATTGAGTGCAGGCGCAGAGCACCAGAAACCACAGGCTCAAATTAAGCACCGCTTGGGAGAGCAGAATCTAGCACTGTTACATTCAGTCTCCTGAGCTCGCGCAACAAGCACACCGACGGCAGCTGGGCATTCGGTGTTGGGGGCTGTATTGCAGAAGTCATCTTGGGGGAAAATTCTTGTTATTCGTTGCTACACATGCTGTCCATCAGTTACATGTTCTTGGTTATGGACAGGTAATGGGAGGGTCCTAGCATTGTCAGGCGGTTTGGAGGTACTGTTACTAGCTCCATGAAGGATGACGGAAGAACAGTGGAAGTTTAGGTGGTATGGGTGAGCACCCTTACCATGCAATATTATCACAATGCCTCAAAGATGATCCTTGGATTCACAACAATATTCCTTAGCTCAGTGCTGGTAATGTGTCAAAAAGCAGCCAGGCATTACCAGTGGCATAACACAGGCCCAGGCAGCCCCGCGGTGCGGGGGCCCAAGCTGCAGGGGGCCCCCTCAGCACAGTACTCTGGTCGGAGAGCTCCTGATTGAGGCCGGAGGGATGCCCCTCCATGTACCTTACAGGGGGGCCCCCTCAAGTTTAGTTACGCCAGTGGGCATTACTGGAGGAACATGTCTTAAGTATTTTACAGTACCATAAGGGTTCATAAGTAATTGGGTAGGCTCGAGAAAAATCCAACACCAACTTATTTAATAGTGTACATTTTTAATGTAAATTTTGACACCAAAACAAAAAAAAATAGCATTCATATAACTGTAGCTAAGGATTTTCAAAGCATTAAAAAAAGAAATACATTAAAGAGCGCATACATTTAACATTGCAGTCAATGGGAAAATCTGCTAGTGACAATCGGTCCCTCAGGGGTCGAGTTACATTGTACCCTCGAAGGGTAGCAGTCTTTGGGGTCCCAGGACCAGGGCCCAACAGTCGGTTAAATTTTACCTGGCCTGTAGAGTCTGGGTGCAGTGGTTGTACTGGCTGTCAGTGGTCTTTAAACAGGAGTCGTTCTCATGCTGCTTTTACCATATGCACGACCCCACCAGAAAGGGAATGCAAATACACAAGAGCAGGGTCATTGCTGGTGTTATGAAGCGCCCTCTTAATGCAGCATTGAGTAAAGGGGTTGGTTACAGGACTGGTAACCACCAAGCCTTGATAGTGGTAAAAGTAACTAAAAGGAACTTTAATGTCTAGAGGTCCAGGGGAGTGCGGTAGCGGGACTGAAACTTCGGTGGAGACTACACTTTCCACAATGCATCACACCATTTACTTTTGGGCGATCCCTCGGAGGACCCAATGGCTAGCGCTTCTTTGGTTCCAAAGCGTCATTTTCCCGGCAACTTGCAGGGGACTGGTCCCACCAATCCAGGGGAGTCTGAGGATGCGTCTGGCTTTCACAAGGGTCCTTCACTTTGGGAGTGTTGCGTTTTAACCATGGACAAGGGTTGTTCATTCAGTTCCAAGTTTGTTGCCTCCAGGACACAATATCCTTCTTTTGCTCTGTACTGGTTGGCAAAGTCCTGTTTTTGGTGACACTGGTTTCCTCTTGGGCCTCTTTGAAGTATGTTGTTCAGATCTGAGGTTCTGGTGTCATGGGGGTCCTTTAAATCCTAGATTTAGAGGAGTGAGGGGTGTGGGAGCTAGCAGTCAATGTGCAGCTAGTGCCTGCAGCTAGTCCACCCCTGAGGTGACCACAACCCGTGGTGTGGGTCCCGTTTTCTACCCAGAGCCCACTATTTCTGCCCTCCACAAAATGGCAGAAATTAACTTTAGTTGTACAGATCAGGGTGATCATCCTGGAGGTGTGGCCAGTCTTCCTGGAGGTATACACATCCTGCATACCTAATTTCCTGCCTTGCCAGGGCCAAAGTGCACCTGGGGCAAGGGGAGGGCTGTGTCCTCCTCAGGGGGACATCCCAAAGACTATCAGAGGCGGAGCAGCCTTTGAAGCTTACCGTTCTGATGTGTCACTTCACTAGCCCACTTGGGAGAAAAAAGGTGTGACCTCCTTCCTGTCCAAGCCTTTGTTCTGACTCCTGGGAGTGTTCACACTGCCTAGCAGGAGGTCAGTAGCCTGTCTTGGTGGCAGCTGGGGGTGGGAATACCAGGGCCCGTCAGCCAAAGCATATGTCAGCTATGGTAACCAGGTGAACAACAATGAGGTAGCCACCTGGGTGCATGCCAACCTTCCCTTGGCATCATGTCAGGGAAGAGGAGGCATGTTGTTTGACACCAAACTTGACATATTTAGGTGGTACCATAAGGGAGCTAGCAACCCGGGTCTGACTGGGTGCAAGTCCCATCTTATCCTATGGACCGCCTATCACTTATAGTGCACTTTAATGGTAAATCCACTATAGAAACATATAAGTTTGCACTTACATGTCTCTACTCTCAATAAACTGCACACTCTCTCCTGGGCACAAGAGACCTTCTCTAGGGGTGTCTGACATATACTTAAGAGCAGTGATGTGACCCTGTCACACATGGTGAGGACACAGTCAAAAGGGAGCAGTGAGCACTGTTCCTGCAGTCTGCAATGGCAGGCCTGCTGTCCTCTTTTTACCTGGGTCCCTCAGGTTGGCAGAGCCAGTGCTGCAGAACATGAGTGCCCCTTTACCACCCATGCCCTGGGTACCAGAGTACCACTTATGAGGGACTTACAAGGGGGATATAGTCTCTCTAAATTGAGGATGCCAATTACAAGTCACTTTTAGGGAGAGAGCACTGGCACTGCAGCCTGGTAAGGAGGCTTCAGAGCACCTTCAGAGTCAAAAAACAGCATCTTGTAGTCCAAATGGGAGCAAAAGTGGGGAGACATACGTGAAAAGCACTGTTTTCTTACACAACCCCACCACCCCCCACCCAGCCAAAAGCCCAGGAGACTAAGCGCAATCCTGGGAGAGTTTTCCTGGTCTGTTAGACGAGGAAGAAATTAAAGAAATCAGACTGTACTATTGCAGACCTACTCGACCTTACATAATCCTGTTCAGGTCACTCCCACTGGGCAGTTGACTCATCTCAACAGAAACAAGTTCCATTTTTAGCTGAACTTTTACTACAGCTGTGTTGTTTTCCTCCTCCCCGGTTACTTTATGTAATGAGGTGACCACCTCTTCTATCCCTAACTTTGCTAGGGCAACACTTAGATTACTCACAGCGGTCGCCCAAAACTTGAGCAATCCCAGCATGCCCAGCAGGATTAGGAGGTCTAACTTGCTTTTGGATAGGGTCTGCCTCCAATACCAAGTACAGTGTTGCCATGAAGGCCAGCACCCAGTAGAGGCTACTGACAGCTGTCAGAATCCAAAACAACACCCTAAGCTCTTCACTGACAGGTGGCTGAGCTGCTTTAGGGGCAACTGTGGGTTCTTGAACCTCTTCTGCTGTTTAGAGTGGGGGGCTACAGCAACCTGTGGCAGACACCCTTCTTCTACTGTCCCTTCTGTCAATTCAGGGGGTACCCCTGATTCTGAACAGCTGCCTGACTTTTTAGGACTTCCTCAGGGACAGGTGCAGCCCTACCAGTGCCAATCTTGGGTTTCCCTCTTACTGGGGTAGAAGGCCATTTGCTCACAGGACATCTGTTTAAGAGTGGCTTGCTTTTTTTTTGCTTTTTTCCTTTCTTATGGGTCCCTAACCCTTGGTGACCACCCCATCTGGGATCAGACAACCTCTGGGAGGTCATTGCCTAGGATTCAATCTAGGGGGAGGTCAGAACTGACTACCACCCTATGCCAGCTAAGGATACCCTCCCGTTCTAGGAGCACTATGGCTACAGGTCTAACAGTGCGCCCCTGGGGAGCACTTTTTAGAGCACCTTGTCACATTGCCTGCAGTGGCAGTATGTATGAGTGTGGTGTTAGGCCACTTAGAGTGGCACAAGATATGTTGCAGCTCTTAGGGACCCTCTTTAGTACCTATGCTCCACGTACCAGAAGTACCACTTACTAGGGACTTACAGAGGTGCTAAAGGCCTGGTCACTTAGGGATCAATTGCCCAGTTGTCTTATTTTGGGGAAAGAACACTGGCACTGAGGATCTGGTTAGCAGTAACCCAGTACACTCCAGTCAAAGTTGCATCAAATACTGGGCTAAAAGTGGGAAGACTACTGCAACAAAAACCCAATTTCTTACATCCACCTCATTAACTTTTTATCAAGCCTTCAATTGCCTTGACTGAACAGTCCACAAAGTCCACCCATGTCTGGCTCTGGTATTTATTGGTGCCCCTAAACTTCAGCCTATAATCTTCTGTGGTGAGTCCAAACACTTCTATGAGTGTCTCCTTCGTATGCTTGTAGGACTCAACCACATCCTCATGAAGGGTCAGAGGTCTATCTCTGCCCTTTACTGAGAATAACTCCTACAATAGAGAGCCTAAGTGTTGGTGACATATCCTCTTAATTTTGCAAGCCCTCTCAAAGGCTGCAATCTGTTTGTCAGTGTCATCTCCATCACAATATTTGGAAGCAATCCCTTTGGCATTTTTGGACCTAAGGCCCAACTTAACCCTTCTTACCTTAAGGGCTAGCCTCCTCTCCTCAAGTTCAAGCCTTCTCTACTCCAAGGAGATGTGGTCAAGCTTGTCCTCAAGGGTTCCTACCACCCTACCATTGGGAGGAAAACTACAGTGACTCCTGCCCCTTACCACTGATGAAGAAGGTATGGGAAAGAATGTAGAGCTATGGCCCTCACCATCCTCCCATCATTTTCAAGTGGGGCTAGGGCTTCATCCTCTTCAGGATCTGCTTCTGAGGCATGGCCCTCCCTCTCTAACATCTCTCTCTCTCATAGGAGGCGAGTAGCCTTTCCAGGTCTTCCTTTTTAGCAGTCACGTTGTAGCTAGTGCCCCTTGCTCTGCACAACACCCTTAGCTCCATTATCCTAAGGGCATGTATGAATGCCAGGTCAAGTTTCTGAGCCATCTCCATTGTGCCTAGACTTGTTTTATGGTAGTTGGGACCTTTTTAAAAATTACTAAAACTTACCTAGAATTAATTTTAATGTACTAATGGAATATGGATCTACACAGGGCACTATAAAGTCAAAAAGAATTCTGAAAAAATAATTTTTTTATGCTAAAGTTAATTTTGTGGATTTCACATGTACAATTAACCTATGACCAGAAGTACTACAAAACACAGGTTCAAGATCCGCCCCACTGGGCACCAATATATTAAAGTGGAATATTATGTGGTATGGGTGAGTACCCTTTCCATGCAATATTATCAAAATGCCTCAACTATGATCCTTGGATACACAACAATATTCCTTAGCTCAGTCCTGGAAGTGTGGCAAACAGCAGTCAGGCATTACTGGAGGAACATGTGTTAAGTAGTTTACAGTACCATAAGGGTTCATAAGTATTTGATAAGACTCAAGAAAAATCCAACATCAATTTATAAAAATAGCGTATATTTGTATGTAAATTTAGAAACCAAAATGAACAAAATAGCATACATATAACTGTAGTTATACATTTTCAAAGCATTAGAAAATCAATGCAATAAATAGTGAAGACATTTAACATTGCAGTCTATGGGAAAATTTCACTTAGGGGTCGAGTTACGTTGTACCCTTGCATGGTAGAGGTCTTTGGGGTCTCAGGACCAGGGCCCAACAGTCAGTTCAATTTAACCTGGCCCATGGAGTCCAGGTGCAGTGGTTGTACTGGCTGTCAGTAGTCTTTAAACGGGAGCTGCGGCCAAGCTTCTTTTACCATAAGGATGACACCACTAGAAAGGAGATGGTAATACACAAGAGTGAGGTCGTTGCTGATGTTGGTCAGAGGTGTTGTGAAGTGCCATCTTAATGCAGCGTTGAGTAATGGGGTTGTTTACTGGACTGGTGACCAACAAGCCTTGATAGCGGTAAAGGTAACTAAAAAGAACTTTTGACTTCTGGAGGTCCAGAGGAGTGTGGTAGTGGCTTGAAACTTTGGCGGAGGCTGACTATTCCCACAATGCACCACACCAGTCACTTTCAGGCCATCCCTCGGAGGGCCTGATGGTCAGCACTTCATTTGTTCCAAAATGCTGTTATCCCAGCAGTTTGCATGGGACTGGTCCCACCAATCCAGGGGAGTCTGGGGGTACTTCTGGCTTCCTCAAGGGTCCCTCACTTTGGGAGTTTTGGGTTTTAGCCAAGGACAAAGGTTGTTCACACAGTTCCAAGTCTGTCGCCTCAGGGACACAATAGCCCTCTTTTGCTTTGTGATGGGGGGCAAAGTCCTGTTGTCGGTGACACAGGTCTCTTCTTGGTCCTTCTTTGAAGTAAGTTGTTCAGGTCTAAGGTTCTGGTGTCAGGGGTTTCCCAAAAATCCTAGATTTCGGAGAGTTAGGGGTGTGGGAGCTTGTAGCCAATGGGTAACTAGTCCATGTGGCTAGTCTAGCCCTGAGGTGACCACATCTGGTGGTGTAGGTCACCTTTTCTACCCAGAGCCCACTATTTCTGCCCCCCCTTATAGATAGCAGAAATTAACTTTAGGTGTACAGATCAGGCTGCTCACCCAGGAGGTATGGTCTTCCTGGAGGTGTACACCTCCTGCATACCTAATTTCTGCCTTGCCAGGGTCCAAGCAGGCCAGTGGGCAAGGGGAAGGGGTTTGTCCCCCTCAGGGGGACAGCCCAAATGCCTATCAGAGGTGGTGCAGCCTTTGAAGCTCACTGCTCTGATTTGTCACTTCACTAGCCCACTTGGAAGGAGGGAGGCATGACCTTTTTCCTGCCCAAACCTTTGTTTTGACTCCTGGGAGTGGTCACACTGCCAGGCAGGAGGTCAAAAGTCTGTCTTGGTGGCAGCTGTGGTGGGAAAACCCGGGCCTGACAGCCAAAGAAAATGCCAGCTAGGGTAACCAGGTGGACAGCCATAGGTAGCCACCTGAGTGCATGCCAGCCTTCCCTTGGCACCAGATATGTGTCAGGGAGGGAAGGCATGTTATTTGGCACCAAACTCAACATATTTAGCTGGAACCATAAAGGAGCTAGCAACCTGAGTGTTCCTGGATGCAACTCCCATGTTATACTAAGGACCGCTTATCACTTGTAGTGTACTTTAATGGAAAAAACCCACTATAGAGACATTATATGCCTACACTCACAATATGCTAGGTTTGGGCAGAGTTTGTGGAGTTCTGCCCAAAAACTCTGCAGAGCTATGCAGAGTTCCGTAAGCGGCAGAGTGCATTAGGTCACGCCGTTCGCGCTGATTTTTCACGTCAGGTGTTTGTCCCGCACTCGAAAGTCAGCGCAAACTGCACCATGTGCAATGCAAGAGGGCGCTGCTCCTTTCTGCCGCTCAAGTAGATGTTACTCGAGCGGAAGCTCCCTCAACGTGAACTGAATATTTCTCAACACAAGCGGTAGCGGCCTTACCCGACCGCCCACGTTGAGAAATCTCGCCGGAGGTCTGGAGTAAGATTTTCCTCGCTCACCAACTTAACGTTGACAAGCACGAGCGCGGTAAAAACTCCACGCCACGTAATTTGGAACTCCATGAGTTACCAGAGCGCAGAGTGGGAAAAAGTCCACAAACTTTGCAAGCTGAGTAGAATTTCACGCCCAGGCCAACAATATACTGCACCCTGCCTCCTGGGCACAAGAGACCTTCTCTAGGGGTGACTGACAAATACTTAAGGGCAGTACTGTGACCCTGTCACTCATGGTGATGACAAAGTCGAAATGGAACAGTGACCACTGCTCCTGCAGTCTGCAAGGGCAGACCTGCTGTCATCTGTTTACCTGGATCACACGAGGTGGCACAACCAGTGCTGCAGGCCTTGAGTGACCCTTTACCACCCATGCCCTTGGTACCTCAGTACCACTTACCCAGGGCGTACAAGGGGGGAATGGTCTCTGTAAATTTGGGATGCTAATTGAACATGTCACTTTTAGGAAGAGAGCACCTGCACTGGAGCCTGGTTAGCAGGCTTCAGTGGACTGTCAGAGTCGATAACCAGTATTTAGTAGTCCAAATGGGGGCATAAAGTGGAGTGACTTCTGCAAAAAGCCCTGTTATCCTATAATGACAATGCTCTGGTGGGCATGCAATTCATGGCCCAAACTAAACGTTAAATCTGCTGGTGTCTGTGAGAGGCTGATATGGGACTGGAAAATATGGAAGCTTGGCACCAAGAAGAAAGGCTGAACATGGTTTACCAGCGTAAACTTTAAGGCCGCTTTTTTGGCTCAACTACTACAGTTTATATTTTTCCTTTGGCAGTTCCTAGATCGAGGTAGTTGCATGTCTCCTTCATCTTCTTGCTTTTTACCTCCTCGTCTACCTCTCACAATGTCCCACCAGTAGCCCTTTCCGTGCACAGTTCACAGTTTCTTCAGCTTCATTTCATGGGCTTACATCTGGAACCCTCAATCTTACCTTGTAATTCCAGTCTCTGCTTGTGATTTAGAACATCAACTGTTGTGCAGATCTCCGTGATCTTCATTCAGATTCTCATTTCTTTATCTTTAATAACATTTCTTGTGCCAGAAGATAAGTAAAGAATCAGACTAGATCAAATACTCATGCTAGAGATGGAACTCCTTTAAATGAGTGCACACCACACCAGAAATGTTAACACATTATTGTGGACACAGATTACACCAGGTTTATGACCGAAACGTGGGATAATTAACTAGTACAAAATCAAAGTCTTCTATATAAGTTTGGATCTAAACCTAAAAAAGACAATACGTTTTAAAAAGCCCTTTAAAATAAGGGCAGGAATATCCCCTGCATGGTGTACAGTCATGTCTCTCTGCCCTGAGGGCCTGACTGCGAGTATCTGGAATCCTCATTTATTTATTTTGGTCCCAGCCTGAGGATAATCTAGCTTGTGTGTCAAGGCCTATTCCTGTGCTTTGACATGAGTGTAGTTCTGGACCTGTCCTGGACCTTGAGGGCCACAGAGAGCATGCCCTCATTTGTTGATGGTGGACTAGGAAAAACCCAGCAAACTCCTGCCCAGGCCTACTTCTCAGATATGTGAGGCTGACTACTCATAAAGCACTCTGGCTCTGTCTAGGCAGCTCTACCCTCAAGGTTGCTTCCTCAGTTCTCTATCATGTTTCCTCCTTTCATCTATACTGGTCTCAGTTCTATGTCATTCCTATTCTCTGTCGCAGTTCTCAGCTCTTTGTGGTGACATCATGGTATGCTACTCAAAGTACTATAAAAATAAGCAACATATCGTTTTAGGACTGCCAGAGCGATGAACCAAAGACACTTTGGGGGTCATTACGATGGCGGTCGGAAAACCTCCCCGACCGCCATGGTAGCTGGAAAAGACCGCCCGTATGGCCCGCGGCATCACCACCAGTCGAATTACGATGACCCGCGCTCGAAATCCGACCGCGGCGGTCGGATCGCGGGCCTTAACATTGTGGCAGTTGCTGCTGCCCGCAGCACCGCTGCGATGCCGAAAGGAGCATGTCCTGCATTTCCCTGCACTGCACAGTGCCTGCCCCCTGGTACAGGGGAATGTAGGGGGGGACCATGGGTACCCCCCCCAGTGCACCCACACCCCCTCCAAAACATCGGGGGCCCACAACGGGCCCTCGGAAGACAATCTCCGCATGCCTTTCCATGGCGGTGTAACCGCTGAGGAAAGGCTGGCTACCGCCGGCATCATAATCGTGCCGGCGGAGCCTGCTCTGCACCGCCACCATTATCCCGGTCCTTTTCCGCCCGCCAGGCAGGAGTGCGGATGGCAACCGGCGGAACAGCGGCGGTCGGAATTTCCCACCGCTGCGGTCACCACCACCATCCTAATCGGACCAGCGGTTTTCTGGCTTGCGGTGCAGGCGGATGTCCACCGCCGGTCCGGCGGGCACCACCGCCGGCTCGGTGGTGGACATCCGACCGCCATCGTAATAGGCCCCTTTGTGCTGAAATTCTATGATAGTTTTTACTTTACTTTAAAGAGTTAGTAGGTTTCTCTAAATCTCTCTCTTGGCCTACAATGCCTCCCTGTGTCTTTCTCTCTTTCTCTGAATTTGCCTTTCAAGATTTCTTTTGGGTTCTCTCTCTGGTCATCTCTTTCTCTACGTCTCTCTTTCTATCTTGATCTCCCTCTCTCTCCCTCTCTCTCTCTCTCTCTCTCGCTCTGTCCCTCTATCTATCTATCTATCTATCTATCTATCTATCTATCTATCTATCTATCTATCTATCTATCTATCTATCTATCTATCTATCTATCTATCTATCTCTTAGTTATTCCATGGTGGCCTGTGCACAGAAGCAGGATAGGAAACAAAGAGGGTATTCATAGGAGAAACTGAGAAGAAATATGTAACCTTAAATATTAGTCTCCTCAGCATCCTTAACCACCCTGTCTTTCATCTCACCTTATACTCTTTCATGGATCCATTCCCAGGGGCCTACTTAGGAGCGATTTTGAATCGCTTATGCACTACACAATGTGGTGCAAGAGCGATGCAAACCTTTCTTGTGATTTATAAAGCCACGCGAGGCCTCTTTGGATGGATCTGAGCGCAAATGGCTTACTCTGCCATGGGAAGGATTCCATCGGTGTTGCATGGGTGTTCCAACGCAACTCCCGCAGATTTTGATGCTTTCCCAGATTTACCTGAAATACTAGACCTGGGAATGCACCGAAAAGATAAGCCTTCCGAGGTGAGGTGTAACCAGGAGAAATATCTTTATTTCTCCTTGTTACTTCCCCTTTCTATGTGTGCTACATTTTGCAGCACCCATAGAAAGAGGAATATGCCTCTCAGGATTGTTTTTGTGCAGGAAGGAGTCCCTTCCTGGACAACAACAATCCTACATGCAGTGGAGGCAATCTTGCACTATGGTGCAAGGGTGCCAAAAGGGACCCAGCGCAGGGGAAAAACAAGGAATGCGCCATATTGCCTTAAATACGGCACATTCCTGCTCTTTCCCTGTCATGCAGGGCAGCGCAGAAAGATGACTTACTGCGCTGCACTGCTTGACATTCTCATAAATAGGCCCCCCAGTGTTCAACTGGTAAAAAAACACATAAGTGCCTGGACCCAAAACGGTTCTCAGAAGCCTGCCACTGACGTTGCCAAATGACAGGGTTGCTGTATATCAAGGCTGTCTAGTGTTGACGCCACTTCATCCCTTTGTCATCCACAGCCTGTCTCTTTTATTTCATTCTTGCAGATTCTTTTTAATCCCTGCTTTTTAGGTCTCGCCCTGAAAGCCAGCGCTTCAGCGCTAGCTCTGGGCGAGACATTTTGTAGTGTGGGCTTCAGAAATGCGACCACAACTTTTGGCTGGCCTAGAGCATGCGAGAACGCGCACAGTAACGCGCTTTCCTCGCATGCTCCAGGCCATCTGCCTTTGATGTCACTTGCTCCTCCCCCACCCCCACCACAGAGCGCTTCTCGGGGCCGCGCGGCCGTGTCACTTTCACGGCCGCGCGTCACTTGCTCTCCCGCTCCTCCCCCTCCCCACCACAGAGCGCGTCTCGCACGGCTAATGCTTGTTTGAGGTAAGCGCCGAAACAGCACTGAATTCCGAACAGTATCGCTTCAGTGCGTACACTGTGCATAGCTTATGAAAAGTGGCGAGGTTGTGGCATTACGGCCGCAGCTGCCGACTTTGGAAGTCTTGGCTTTAACGTAACGTTCCGTGATCCTGGGTGAATCACTTCATCTGCCGCCGCTAGTCACTGCTTGTTCAAGTTTCTCCTCCAGCCCGGAAATGAAAGAAAGCCCTGTTGTCGGACCTGCACACATGGCTCATCTCACTGTAGAAATAGCGCTCCCGTCTCTTTTCTTCAGTATTCTTTGTGTACGCTCCGGTATGATGATCGAGGTTGTGTATGGTGTGCACCTAATTATAATCCACAGGCAGCATACACTATCTGTTTGTCACACCAAAGGGGCAGTTACCCTTCTCTTAATTCGAGTTCAGCGACTGCAAGACTGTAAGCTGAGACTCTTATCACTCGGGGTTTCTTTTGGAATGTGCGCTTCCATCGAGGCACGCAGGTTATTAAAGAGTTAGACAATTACCGTCACTTTGTCCGAGTAGCTGCCCTTCCTTCCCCCACCGTACACATACTGGACTTCTGTAGGGTAGGAGAACCCAGCCACCCACCCCTCCTTTGTAAAATAGCCCATCACGAGCACCGTCTGTGTGCCAGTGTATAATAATTGTTGGCAGTGCTTTTTGTCCTCCCAAGTGTTTTTGTAGGTTCGTCGTTGCCGTTTTGTTTAACCCCCACATGCAATTTCGACTGAAGATGCGCTGCAAAGCAGCAACAATAAAAGCACATTTCAAGTCCATCTGACGCTTCGGCGCGGTTCCACATGAAGCCGCGCTCATCTGCATGCAGGACACACAAGGTGTACGCTAATTTGGGTTTTCCCATGAATCTGAATTGAGGCCTGGCAGCACGGCATGGGGGCTTTGACCGATTTCATAGAGTATGGCGTAAGGAGAGTCCCCGAAAACAAAGGCTGCTATGTTTGGAAAAGGTACATCTTTTAATCAACCAACCACACAGAAATCAGCATCAAGAATGCAAGTCGTTTTATTTGGTAGTAAATGCATGGGAGCAGCGGCCCCACGCAAACTACAAATATCCGGTACGGCCATCCAAGGGCTATAACGGGGCAATCTTAACTTAGATCATCTGTTTGTAGTTTTTCTCTGCATTGGTGTTTGTAAATATTTAAGATTTTCATTTTAAGTAGTTAAAAATAACTGATGTCTTAAATATTTTTTTTATTTACGTTGACCTTTGATTTTTATTTTACTGTTACTCATTCTTTACTTACCTCAACCATTTCCCCAATTATCTCATGGAGTTATTTCTGGCAGAAATATACCAGCAGCGTTAGAGCTGATCCATGGATGACGCACTCTGAACACGTGTGATAAATACATCTGTTTGCTTGAAAGCTACTCCCTTTTAACCGGCCCCTGCTTACATATTGGGGCCGATTCCGATCTTGGTCGGAGGCGTACCTAACAGCATTTGGTCGGGAAAAAAGCCATGCGAATGCCTGTTTCCCGACCGAACCGCACATTATTCAGAACGAGCAAGTACGATGCGCATAACGGCATAGATTCCGACCCAGTCGTACTCACCCAATCCAGGTCCTGTTCCCCGACCGAGCCGGATCCGTAAACGCAGAATCGAGTCGCACGGAAGCCAAAATGCAGCCCCGTCCGGCCGGACAAGTACGATGCGCTTCCCGTACGCGCCGAACCCGTCGCTACGCAAGGCACGTCAAAGCATCCGGGAGAGGCGCACATAAGCTCCGATTCGCGCCACAACACGATCCACGGCTACGAGACGAACACGCCAGCGACGAGGACGAGGCAAAGCAACGAGAAAGACGAACGAGACGAACCAACCATGAATCCCATCGTGCCGATCCTACCAATATTCTACATCTACTACCGGAACAGGCACGGACGCGTACGGCGCAGAAGGTAAGTCAGACACCAACCACAAAAACAAACTACACGTACCCGACACATCACACACACACAGAGGGATGCAGACATTACTTACACTAGCAACAGCAGCACCATAGGGGCGGGATGGCCATCACCAATGCCACATATACACATAGGGGCCCGGATGCCTACCACCACTACCACCCTTACCCAGGGGGTGCCAGATGCCTACCACTACTACCACCTCTACCCAGGGGGTGCCAGATGCCTACCACTACTACCACCCTTACCCAGGGGGTGCCAGATGCCTACCACTACTACCACTTCTACCCAGGGGGTGCCAGATGCCTACCACTACTACCACCTCTACCCATGGGGGGCTGGATGCCTGTCACTACTACCACCCTTACCCATGGGGTGCCAGATGCCTACCACTACTACCACCCTTACCCAGGGGTGCCAGATGCCTACCACTACTACCACCTCTACCCAGGGGTGCCAGATGCCTACCACTACTACCACCTCTACCCATGGGGGGCTGGATGCCTGTCACTACTACCACCCCTACCCAGGGGGTGCCAGATGCCTACCACTACTACCACCTCTACCCAGGGGGTGCCAGATGCCTACCACTACTACCACCTCTACCCAGGGGTGCCAGATGCCTACCACTACTACCACCCTTACCCATGGGGGGCTGGATGCCTACCACTACTACCACCCTTACCCAGGGGTGCCAGATGCCTACCACTACTACCACCTCTACCCAGGGGGTGCCAGATGCCTACCACTACTACCACCCTTACCCAGGGGGTACCAGATGCCTACCACTACTACCACCTCTACCCAGGGGTGCCAGATGCCTACCACTACTACCACCTCTACCCATGGGGGGATGCCTG
>CAWUFW010031934.1:0-14733 GCA_963921515.1 Calotriton arnoldi | reverse complement strand
AGCAGGCTAGGAGCAGCCAGCCACAGGTGAATTGAATTCCTCCACCCATCCTTGGCCTGCAGGGGTGGAGACAAAGCAGTGAGCAGGGGATTATAGGTAATGGAGTTTCCAGCATGAGCAGACTGGCTTCCACAAAACCCGGCATGGATTGGGAATTGATGTCAATTCCTAAATGATGTCCAAATGCCTGGAAGTCAGGATATGCATACAGGGGAGTGTCTGGAAGCATATTAGAATACTAGAAAGCCCCACAATTCAGCCCCCTGGTGGTGGGAACGAGAGCACAGGGAGTGAATCGTGACACTTAAGACATCATTTAAAAAAAATTGAAATGCCGCGGGGGCATTGCATAATCCGAATGGCATTACACAATATTCAAAAAGACCATACTGAGTACGGAAAGCTGTTTTCCATTTGTCACCAGGACGAACTCTAACTAGATGGTACGCCCCTCTTAAGTCTAATTTGGTGTACACTTGAGCTGTTCGAACTTGATCAAGGAGTACTGGAATGAGCGGTAAAGGATACCTGTTTTTTACCGTGATGTTGTTCAGTGCTCTGTAATCAATACAAGGGCGAAGTTCACCATTAGCTGTTGGTACGAAGAAGAGAGGAGAGGCGGCGGGAGATTTGGATGGTCTGATAAATCAATTTTTCAGGAATTTATCTAAATATTCTCGCAGATGAAGATTTTCCACTTTGGTAAGAGCATATATCCTACTGCATGGTATTTTGGCCCCAGGGATTAGCTCAATTTCACAATCGTAATCACGATGTGGTGGTAAGGTTTCCGCACTCTTCTCGCAAAACACATCACGAAAAGAGGCATATTGAGAGGGCAATTCATTATCTTGCTCTGCTGCAGTGGCTATGAAATGTGCTCCAGTTGTTTTTCTTTTGGAATTTGTACTTCTGTTACTGAAGTGTCAACGATGAAAGACACTCTTGATGACACCACTCGGAATCAAATGTAATATTTCTTTTGGCCCAATCTACGGTGGGGTTATGTTGGGTTAACCAGGGCATTCCGAGAATTACTCCAAACTGAGGTGCATCAATCAAATCGAAACGAAGATTTTCTGTATGATTATGTTCAGTTGAGTGAATAATCATGGTTAAGGTAACGGTGGTATGCGTAATCAGGCCTGAGGTAAGTACCGTACCATCGACTGCTAGTACAGATTCTGGTTTGTTCTTTTTGATGGTAGGTATTTGTAGTTTTGAACAGAAGTTAACATCAATAAAATTTCCGGTAGCTCCAGAGTCCACTATAACCATTACTTCTGTTTCAAGGACCTCTGGGATGATGAATAATACATTTTGAGTCAAATGTGGGGTTGAACTTTGAAGAGTATTGGCTATTAATTGACCAGAGGAATCATGAGACCTACTCGAGGAAGTCCCCTGTTTATTCCTTGAGCCTTTTAGTTTTCCTGTTTGGAAGAAGCTGTATTTGTTGACTTAAAACCTTTGGGTTTGATAGGACACTCTTTAACAAAGTGTCCCTTTTTCCGCAATATAGACACAAGCCTGATTTGCGTTGTGCATCCTTTTCTTCTTGAGTGAGTGGTTTTCTTAATCCTCCAATCTCCATTGGTTCACTGTGATCAGAGGCAGACGGAGTAACTCTTACTCTAAGGAGTATTGAGTTTTTGAAATCTAGTTTCCTTCTATCACCCTTTCTTTCCGCTAACCGATGATCTAATCGCAACGTAAGAGATATCAATTCCGCACAATCTCGAGGTTGAGGATCTATTGGGGCTATCAAGTCTTTGAGATCATCTTTTAGGCCTTGATAAAAGAGCGCTGACCTTTTTTCCTCAGGCCAATTGGTTTCGGCAATTAGTCGATTAAACTGTGTCAAGTAACTAATTAAATCTTTATTCCCTTGCTTAAGTTCGAGGAGCTCTCGGTCAGCTGATCCAGTAATTGTACGTCTGTCAAACACCTTTTCAAACTCAGTTTTAAAGGCTGACCAATTATAAAGCAAGGGATCATCAGAATTCACCAAGGGAACTGCCCACATGGCCGCATCACCACTAAGGTACAAAATGAGGAAAGCTATACGTGATTGCGCATCTGGGAAGGACGTTGGTTTTACCATAAAATGTAATTGGATCTGTGTCAAAAAGGTTTGAAATTTACTTGGGTCTCCTGTGAACCTTTCTGGAGAAGCAAGAGGTACTGTTGAAGGAACCGTTACTGACACTGTTGGAGCTGGTCCTGCGGATACCCCCCAGGTATGGAGGAAGTCATAGGACTTGTCGGAAGCTGATTCTGTATTTGCGATACTCGACTAGCCAAAGTGGCTGTTTCCAGTCTTGCTGCTGTTAACTCTTTCTGCATGTTTCCTAACATTTTACACACATCTTCTAATGTGGCCATCTTGGCGATACTGCTCAGGAGGAACGATTTCTGTGGGCAGATTATTCTGTCAGACCAGGTTCCTCAGGAGCAGTACCCTCAAGAAGCCCACCTTCAGGCAGCCTTGACTATGCGCTTAAAAAACACCAGAGTATCAAGATGGCCAGATGGGGGAAGGGAATTAGGGAGGGTACTGCGGGGAGGGAGATCTGGAACAGAAGTAATTGGCAGCTTAGTTGGTATTCTTCTGTCTATATCTCAGACACATGCAACATAGTCATATAACATATTAAGTGTACTATAAACAACTATTACCTGTAAAGAAAAAAGTCAAGCGTTCTGTTGCAGCGATTTAAAAGATAACAAGCAGGTTGATAAAGCTGTGCATATCTTGCTTCCGTAGGAATTACCGGAGTTTCCCTACGACAAACTGACACTGCTTGTGAAAGGGTATTCTGAATTGCAGATCTTGAGGGTTAATGAATCAGTCTCATAATCTTAAGCCTAAGACTTTAACTTAAGCACATTCATGGTTTGGAAAGAAGGCAACTTGTTAATACTCCAATGTCCGACTGTTAGTACTTCTTTTTAACAGGAACACCATATGCTCAAATGTTTATTATTATAATCATAATGTTAATCACAATCTCGATATGCTCTTAACAGTAGAACCAAACTTAGTGCGCAAATAATCTTTAGCATACCACAAAATGTCTGTTGTTCCTTTTAATGCTTAAAACAATAATACTCTCTATAGGTTTAATTAAATGAAATGCGCTCGTATGAGGAAATGAGCTCCGTGATACTTTCACTGGGGAAATGCGCTCCGTGATACTTTCACTGGATTACTGTCACACGTTCAAATGCGAGTAAAAACACCCGCGCGCTCAAAGAACTTGAAAATGATGCAAATGACGTAGGAAACGAAGTCCCCTACCTGAGGATGCCTGTTGTACAAAGGAACCAAATCAGGAAGATCTTACCGGACCAGGAAAACCATAATCGGCAAGACGCAAGCAGAGAACTTTGCCGAGAAGCAGCTGGAATAATCTGCAGGAAGCGGCTGGGCGTGGTTGCTATAAATAGCGGAGGAAACGGATACGGCAGCCGCCGAGGAGCATAACTGTGGTTTATGCCAAACTGTTTTGAAACATGGAGCGCTTTTAAAAATAAAGGAAAGTGTACAACAAAGCGCTTTTAAACATAAAGGAAAATGTACAACAAAGAAAATAAGACACGGGCAGCATTCCAATAATGTCACAGCACGGTTCAAGAACATTGGTTTGTCACCATGGTAAAGTAGTTCAGTACAGACCTTGGTAAAGCAGTTCAGTACAGTTTTGGTAACACCAAGGGCCAGGACAAGGGGAAAATAGTAGATGCAGAGTTAGGTGGCATGAGGGCAATATGCCCCAATTAGCAGCAAACCACAGGGCACTCATAGTCTAACCAGGCGTAGGCTGTAGAGACTGGAGGATCATGATACTGATGCTTCTTATGAGGCCTTAAGGAAGCAAAGTTCTCCAGCTCCCTGGGCACTATCTCAAATAAGGTTGTAATTATCCTACTGTCAAAAGACATTAAGGACCCACTGAAATGTGGGAGCTATATGCCTATATCCCTTATCAATGTCGATATTAATATACTGGCCAAAATCATGGGGACCAGATTGGACAAGCTAATCCTGTCTTCATACACCTCTCCTAGTTCAGATTTGTGCCAGGGTCTTCAAGTAACCACCTCAGGACACTAGCACACCTGCTGTGGGACTACTCTGACTCGGACGAAGAGACTATTGCCATCTCCCTTGATGTTGAGAAAGCATTTGACCAAGTTGAATGGTCCTATCTTTACAAAATCCTTCATGGATGCCCTTAAGGGCCAATTCATTCTGATTGTCGGATAGACCACCAACGACTCTGTTGTCTTGCTGCGGTTTCTTCTTGCTTAGCTTGCCTATTAAATACAGAATGCAATAGGGCTGCCCAGTCTCTCAGCTTCTGTACTTATTGGCATTGGAACCTTTAGCCCTGGCGATCAGAATTTCGTGTCAGATACACGGCATCATTGTGCCTAACACCACTGTTAAGGCACTCCTTTGTAAGGACAATATTCTCATGACTATGTCTAGCCCAGCAGACACCCTTCCTGCCCACACTCATCTTGTGGGGGCATTTTTGCACTTCTAAGGGTGGAAGGTCAATTGGAGGAAGTGTGAGGTCATGTCCATGTGTAGAACTTCTACTAGGGTCTGCATAAAGTCTGTAATTTCCAGTGAGTGCCTAAGGGGATGAAATACTTAAGGATTCTTTTTAATAGGGGGCCTGTCGAACTTTCCGAAACTCAAGTAAACCTTAACAGATGGTCAGGTCATCAACTATCACTCTGGGGCTGGGTTCAAGTAGTGAAAATGGCCATTGGCCCACATTTGAACTACCTATTTGGAATGCTTCCGGTCTTAATCCCCAAAGCCTTATTGTCTCAAATTGACTCAACAATCAAATCCTTCATTTGGGGGGCATGCACCAACCACCTCCTGAAACTAGACAAGGTGTTTGTCCACACTGAATCAGGAGAACTATGTCTCCAGCACGTGGCTTCCTACTATGCTGCTCACCATCTCCCATAGCTAATCTATTGGATGGTTAAGATCCCGACCCACTCACCTGGTTTACCACAGAGACATCTTAAAGAGCGATAGGTCTCTCAACGTACTTTATAAACATGAAGCTAATTCCTCTTAGACTGACATCACAGTAATCAATGCTATGTTGGTTGTGTGGAAGTCGGCTCACGGTCCACCGAAACTGAATCTGTGGCTGCACCTGTCTGCCCCCTATGGACAATTGTAGAATACGTATAGGTGGCCACGCTGTCATGGTCACAATGCAAATCTGCACAGACCTGCATCTTGACCAATTGTTAGACAGCATCATCTTAAAAACTTTCCAAGCCCTTTACTCAGAGTTTGTTCTTCCTCGATCTCTGAATTGGTTCTACGCCAATACTTTGAGACTTGGCGTACTCACAGGGGAGTCATGTCTGGTTTGTATAACCTCTTCATAGATACCGCCTTATCTTCACAAGTTGAGGAAACAGCCAGGCAAAGATGGCAGCTCCTCTTACCTCGCGAATACACTGTTGAAGACTAATATGCCCTTCTCTCTACGCACAACACTTTTCTCAGGGAGGCCAAACTGAAGTTCCATTGTTTTAAGTTGCTGCATATCTTGTATTAGACCCCACAGAGACGGCACAGTGAAGGACTCTTGCCTCAAGATCTGTGCTGGAGATGTGGAACTGGAGGTTGGCATCTCCTGCATATTCTCTGGCAGTGTGGGGCATTTCGGACATACTGGATGGCCATATGGTTGACCTTGGGCACTTGAGGACTACAAATCCGCCCCTCGATGCACCTGGCGCTTCTACATGACATGACAGGCTGTGTGGTGTCAAATAAACACACCCAGCGATGGCATGTGACAGCTCTTGTAGCTTGAAATGTGTCCATCTTGAGACAGAGGAGACTAACCTCTATCCCCACTCCCTCTGAATGGTTAACAGAGGTGGTCAGGGTCGCGAACTGTATAAATCTGTATTTGTAAAGCGCAAACTACTCACCCTTACGGGTCTCAAGGTGCTGGGGGCCGTCGTGGAAATTAAGTGAGCTATTGCCCAGAGTCACATGGTGCTGAGCTGAGCTGCCGCCGGAGCCGGGGATCGAACCGTGAGCCCTGTGCTCCGAAGTCAGCTGCCCTGGCCGCTGCACCACACCTCTGATTGGATAATATACCGACTTAACAACCAAGTGGGTGTATTTGAGACCATATGGGAGCCCTTTCTCCACCCAGAACTATAGCCGGGCCTAACCCGATGAACCTGTGGCTAAGGCCCAAGAGAGAGAAACTATACCTCACCCCCTCCTATCGGCTTGACCGGACTTCATGGCAGGATAAACCCCACCTTTATCCAGAATGTGGAGGCATACCACTGTTCTTATTTGCATATGATCCTTAGCCCCAGCACTCTGCTGGCTCTCTACTGATGGAGTTATTTACCCTGCTTGAATAGCCCACCAAATGTGTACGACTGATACCGCACAGCAGACCATTCTTCCACTTAGGTCAAATCACACCCCCATAGCGCTCCTTGAAGAATCGCCTCATTCCTTCCCGATGAGTGCTCTGTTTGCAGTTGGGGATATTCATGGAGGGCAGGTTAGGTCTTGCTGTCACAACTATGTCTCTCTGGACAGGACCAGTCATGTCCCTGGCCCCAAAGCCATGAACAAGAATGTCCTGCACACTGGTGGGACCTGTACTCTCTTGTGGTGAAACCAGAGGATTCAGACTACCACTGTTCCTCAGAGTGGAAACCAACAGTCCCCTCCACACTCCTCAGCGAACAGGGGGACCTGTACATTTTGTGTTCCTACGGGAAAAAACATGTTTTTTGCACAATGATTGCTCTGTACTTGAATGGATAAACCTCACAGAGTATTCCCCACGGTTTATTGACGACTCTTTGAATTGATTACACAGAATCTCTTGTATCCAGTATATTGTAGATGTTTCTATATTTGAGTGTTGAATCCTTTTGTCTGGTCTGATAATCTAAATACAAATATCTTGAATTTGTTTTTAAAAACAGGTCTTGGCTAATACCACACCTAAAAATGGCAGCGCTCACAGAGTAATAAAGTGGCTGGCTTCCACTGGGATTCCATGCGCACTTTTGCATCCACCTCGGCACAGTGTGATTGAAAGCACGGTAAGGACGGCACCATGTGAATGTGTCCTCAGCCTAACAGTTTTACTCTCTGTAGCCACTTGCAAGTCACCCCTAACATTTTGGGCCATCAATTTCATTGAGTGCTCTCACTCTCAAATACTAAGGCTTTCAATGTCAAATTATGGACCTTCCCTTAAAATGATGCTGACCATGGCATAATGATGGTAATTTGTGACACATAATAGACAGCCATAATATGTTAGTACCCAATCCTGATATAATGTTAGTTCTAGCCTAGTGGTGGTGGCAATTCTTGTCATTTGCCAGGCATCAATAAAATGATGGTGGCAACCCCTAGTTTGGCATAATGGTGGTAATTCCTGCCATTTTGTGATGGCATGTATGCATGACCGTTTCCCGAATCCCCGGCACAATGCTGACAGATAAGCCAGGCACCTTGATGGTAATACATTGTCATTTAAGGTGCAATATGTTCAGGTACAGCACTAGGACATGAGCATTTAGTGAAAATGGTGCATGATGTTTCGAAATCAAGGCCCAGAATTATTTTTGGTGCAGCACAGTTCAGCAGTAAATGTTGACGTGATGCATTGCTCATTGGGGAAAACCACCCAGAACCATATTTATTAAAAATCGCCTTCTGCTGTCATCCACTGCACTGGCACAATAAAGAGACTGCCTTGTGCGATGCACAGTCTCACACCAATGTGAAGGTGCGAGTGTGCACTGCCTAACATAGGATTTTACTGGAAGCATATCCCTCCAGTATAAATTTCTATGTCTAGACATGTTTTGAAGAATCTCACACACTGGATGTGTGCTGTGCACTGCAACACACATGCAAGGTGTTGGTTGCTTAGAGAAATAAATCACTTCCCTTTTGAATTTCTGCTTCATGGAGGCATTATATTTTGATGCAAAGCCTAGTCTGCCTTTAGATCCGGCTTTGCATCAAAAACTACGAGTGCTTACGCTGATGTGCCCAATTTACACTCCAGTAATACTCCCTCTATGCAAAGTGTTGCAGAGCAGCGCAAAGCACTATTTGCACCAAGGAAAGGGTGCATTTCCAGCCCACAATAACTATTGTGCTGAAAAGTTAATACACTTTGGGCCCTATTACGATGCGGTTAGGAAATCTTCCAGATCGAATTGGTTTGGAAATTGTTTCCGACCGACTTGGATTGGGAGAGTCCGACCGACCGAGTATAATGCATCCGGATGCTTCCAGATACGATTTGGTTGGACTCCTATTGACTTCTATGGGAGCCTATGTTTCTAACCACATTGTAATCGGGCCCTCGGTCGGGAAGACACGTTCCCGATCCGATTCGGAAGGAGCAAATGCCGTTAGGAGGCCTTCCTAACCGCATCGTAATCGGGCCCGCAGTCGGGAAGACACGTTCCCAATCCGATTCGGAAGGAGCAGATGCCATTAGGAGGCCTTCCTAACCGCATCGTAATCGGGCCCTAGGTGGGAATGCTTTCCGAACCGCATCGTAATCGGGCCCTTTGTGTGGTTCTGTGTAAGTTTGCCCCAGTGCAAATCTGTAACAAATTTTGGGCTCCAAATGTGTATTTACAAAAAATGAAAAGCTACTACATTGAGACAAAAATAGTTTAGATTTGCACCCAATCAAAACGTGGGCAATAACAAATGGAGAATTAGATCTACAAGCATTCATTGCGCTTAGTTTGCTTCAGGTATTATCCTTTCCACACAGGATGAAATCAGTGATCAGGTAAAAACTGGTGTTCCCTGCAAGTTGTACTAAACTCCTATTTTGAGAAATGCTAAAATATACTTTGGTTACTTGTAGTATGAACCCCTGTGCTTGAATGGGCATATTAGAATGTTACTACAGTTAAAACTATGGCTGTACAGCACTGGCACTACAAAAACCAAAAAATACTGAAATGGTCAAGGACATAAGCACTAAGATTTGAGCCTTAGTTTCCTCCACTTCACAGTGCTCTTTGTTTTTAAATCGATTAACTAATGTTAAGCTTGTATTAATATAGAATGTTCCATGTCAACTTTTATAGCATCCAACAAGGAGTGTACCACGTTTACTGCAAGCCTTTTCAGGCACATCTTTATGGGACTTTTAAACCATGACCAAAATGACATGCATTTTGGTAATAAACATAGTGCCATATTTATGGTCAAGTCACACAGTGCAGCGCAGCAAGTCACCTTGCTGGGCTGCAATATGTGACAGGGAAAGGGCAGGAATGCACAGTATTTAAGTCAGTATGTCGCATTCCTGCCTTTACACCTGCATTGACGCCCTTTAGGCTGCCTAGCGCCAATGCAAGGGTGCCTGCCTTGTAAGGAAAATTATTTTTGTGCAGGAAGGAGTACCTTCTTGCACAAAAACAGTCTCCTGAGGCTTATTCCTCTATGTGTGCTGAAAAATGCAGCACCCATAGAAAGAGGAAACAAGAAGAGAAATAAACTAATTTCTCCTCGTTACACCTCACCTGGGGATGCGTTGGTTTTTGGCACTTTCCCAGGTCTGATACTTCTGGTAAATCTGGGAATGCATCAAAATCCATGCCATGGATGATGCATGGGAACACCCATGCAATGCCCATGGAAACTACTCCTTGATGCCGAGTGATGCAACACAGCAATTTGCAGTGCATTGCATTACTCGATATTTATGAAGACACTCGGGGCCATGTAAGCTGGCCTTGAGTGACTTCATAAATCTAATTTGTAATTTGCGTCCTTTTTGCACCACTTATGCAGGAGTGATGCAAAGGGTCTCGTAAATATGCATCCAAGAGCCTGATTTTGAGTAGGTCAATTATTTCTGGCAAGTGCGTAAACCCTTGTTTATGCACGAGACGGAATTATGAGTTTAGTTTTATTTTACGCATCCAATAATTATCTGATGCATTAAATAACTCAAGGCTTGTTAAATTTTGGCAGGTCAAACCTGCCAAAATTTAACAGAGGGAAAATATATGGCTGTTGGAAAGTGGATTATTGGTAGGGAAAATAAAACGTCCAGTCAAGGTCTCGATAAATTATTCCCTTGCCTAACCCTTGGTAGTTGGCAACAAGCAGCTAGGCTCAACTTAGGAGACAGATGTGTAAAGCATTTAAAAAAACAATACATTAAATAAGCAAAACACAACACAGTAGAAATCCAATACCAATTTTTAATTTTTTTATATTTGTATGAAGAAATAGAAACCAAAAGGACAAAACTCCAATGTAGGGAATAGGAGATATGAATTTTTTATGAATAGACACTTTCTAGTGCTAAAAAACCAATAGCGCTAATTTGGAACATCTGATTGTGTTTGACCGGGACAAAGTCAAAGTTTGAGGCTGACCGGGATGGAGCTCTGGTTGGATACACTAAGCGGGAGGCCTTGGTCAAATTTCTCCCAACATCGAGCAAAGCTCCTCGTCAGGCCGGGTTTCAAGTGAATGGCGTCAGCTTGGCTCAGCATGATGCTTTGGTGAAATCCTGGGAGTCTTGATCGCCGGAGTTTTCAGTGGGACAAACCTGAAATCAAGGCTGGGTTGTGGTTCGACGTCGGTGGCTTGACTCTTGTCGACGAGGCGGTTACCTTATGTAGCTTCTTGACAAATATTCTCCACTGTTCTCCAAACTTCTGGATCTCTTTCCAGAAGGTCCTTTTGATATTCCAAAGTGTCCACAGCACAAATCCAAGGGTCTAGAAGCTCTGAGAAGGTCCTTGGGATGTTGGGACTAAGTTTCCCACAATGCACCTGGGCAAAACCTTATAAGTACACTGGACGCACTCCAGGCTGGAGATTTCTTGGTGAAAAAGGTGCTGGTGAGCTCTGCTAAACTGTTGTTGTCAGGGAGTCCACTCCTCCCTCCTTGTAAAGCCAGGCAAAGTCCTTACAGCTGTAGTTCCAGATTGTGCAGCAGGTGCTATCCTTCAGAGTGCGATCCTTTGGGTGCAGACCTGGGTTCCAGCAGGGCAGTCCTTTTTCTCCTTGTTGTTTCAGGCAAGGTATCTGAGTTGCCATGCAGCTTTCCCATATTTATTCAGTGTTCCTGGGCATCAAGTAGGGGGGCACATCGGACCAAATGGATGCAAGGTGCCACCCTCAGGTATGACCACTTTCTCCAGTGTGTGGTACATTCTTGTCCCAGAAAGCACTATTCTTCCAAAATCCAAAATGAAGAAACTCTCTTCTGGAGGGTTAGATCTAGCTAAGTCAACCTACTGGTGTGGCTAATATTCCCTAACACTCTCCTTCCAGCCCCTTCACTAACCTAAATACTG
Organism: Calotriton arnoldi; assembly: GCA_963921515.1. Taxonomy (NCBI): domain Eukaryota; kingdom Metazoa; phylum Chordata; class Amphibia; order Caudata; family Salamandridae; genus Calotriton; species Calotriton arnoldi. The sequence goes on along the minus strand of CAWUFW010031934.1, from coordinate 3,339 downwards.
GGGCTTCTGTCTGGCTGGCAGTGCATCCTGTGATGCCCTAAACTGCCTTTCTCCCTTTGAAAACCAGTTTGGCTTCTCCACCCCATTCTGCCTTGTGCTCTACAGTTTGCAGTTCTCCTCCCGAAGGAAATCCTTTGTCTCTAGTCAGGCCACTTCACACCTCATTAAGAGTGGTTGGCTCAGCCTGGCAGACCCTGGCCAATCAGGAGAGGGCATCTGGAAGGCTGGAGACTTACAGAAAAAAAGGTTCTATAGCTTCTTTTCTGTGATAGTTATAATAAATCAAACAGTGGCAAGTTGTTGGATTTATTGTAACTATCATTTTGATACTTTGAGGTAACTTTTTAGCTCATTTCTCTCAAGAGTTATACTTTAATAAAATATTCCCATGCTAGTCTATGGGCAGTTTTTCCCTCACCAGGGCATGTAAAAAATATTTTTAATGTCCCTGCTTATAGTTACAAGGCACCCTACTCCTGGGGCACCTAAAGGAGACCATAGGGCAGACTTATATAAAAAAATAGGGTAGTTTGAGACTTTGGAAGTACCTTTAATTCCAAAGTCAAATTTACTAAGTAATTTAAATGTAAAGGCAGCCTGAAAGGCAGGACTGCCTTTAAAAATGACAACAGGCAATACAGTAGTGCACACTTAAGTGCATTAAGTCTTCTGGACCTCTAAGCCTGCATGCCCTTACAGCTAGGCTGTCAGTAACAATTGCATTTGAAACTAATTACCATATACCTTATAATCAGAGCACTCTCCCCGCGTCTGGTAAGCAGAGCCCAGGGCACATTTAGAGTCACTTACCACTAGTATCAATCAAAAATTGGAGGCGATCATGACAGAAAGGATGACTCTCTCACAACTGTATTTACTGTATCATGTGGATTATGGTGCATTAAACACCAAAATCCGCATGTTACTCCCCATAAGCTCGTAATGGGTGCTATTTATCACACCCGATAAATAACGTACCCTGTGGTATCAATAATTATTAGGAGCGCTAAATAGCACCTGCACTTGTAATCAGGCCCTAAGTGTATTGCTGTGGCAAAGAAAATAGACATAGCTGATTTCTGATATCTACGCATTCTAGCGTTGAAACTTTTTAGGTTACATATACGTATAACGCATATGCCACAGTAGTCTTTCAAAGGCAATACAAGGACATTTAAAAGGGTGATGACCAAAAGGGTTATTTATCATTTGGTGGTCATTTTACCAGCCTGCCAGGTCAGCCTAGGCCATAGCCTCTGTTTCTCTGAAAGAGGACTACTCGTCATATTTGGAGGTCCCCGGCTTCCTGGTACCTACTGTGCATGCACCAGTGTGGGGAATGGAGTAAAGTTACTCATCTATGCCGCCTACCACTATATGTTCTTTCACCTGCTCAGCATTCATTCACAAACAAAGACCCAAAGTGTGAGTTTGTTGGAAAATGGCATAGAAAACAGGGAGGTTTTTTCCTGCAAGTGGTAGCCATTGTTTACTTTCCCTATCACATGCTTTGGATGGTGAAACTCGGACAAAGAAAATCAGTGATGTTCGCCCCACCTGCCACTGTGATACACTGATCCAGACGTGACAGACTAGGGTTTCTTGTAGCAGAGCGATCGGGACTGCACTTATGGAAAAACAGCGGTTGTCCTTTTTATAAATAGGGTGGGAGGACAAAATGTTTGATAGGGCGGGGGTTCTCCCAATTTATGGCAGTGTCCACTTTACCAAAGTCTAAATGGGGCCCCAAGACTTCAAATAATCAGAGTTGCACTTTTCAGCCTCTCCAGATGCCTTGCACAATCCACAAAGAAACTAGACAACCTAGGAACATTTTTATAAAATTTGAAATCCATACTCAGTGCATTTTAACACACGAGAAACCCTTTCAAAACTTTAAGGCACTTACAGGTTTCTGAGCTTCTAAGTGAGGACTGAAACCTCAAACCATGTCTGCATTATCTCCCTGAACAACTCTTCAAACCTACCTAGTAAATCAGATCTCTTCCAGAGATTCAATGGGTCCTGTTGGGGCAAAAATAAGATTTGCCCTTGACTAGTGAGCAGGCCATCATTGCGTGATGTTTCTAACTCTAAGGTGGTTGAAGACAAGTGACCATGTCAGGTACAGAATGTCTTTTATTCAGTTTAAAAATTCTAAGCTCGAAAATGTGCTTTCTATTATTGCTCTCATTCAGCTTCCCTGGTAGATATAGATGGTGATAACACATTCCCTCTCCTACAGGTGCTTGCATTTTCAGATATCATTTTTGTCCTTCTTGTTATCCTCTCGTTCAATTCATCATGTCTTTGTGATTTCAATAGCGGGTCACACGGTGGAGCCAGGTACTCATATTAAGTAGCTTTCCTTTTCAGATGTGGCATCTCATTTTTCTTCCCTGTCTCCTGCTAGCATCTGGTGAACACAATTGATAACAATAGAAGATCCATTATTGTCATTTTCGTAGCTGTCAACTCACAGACATTATGTGGCTAATTCCTGAGACTCTGCCATGAGCATTAAGAACAAAAGCCGCTCTTAATGGGCACACGACGCAATCAAGTTTTTGTAGGCTTCATAATTGTATTCTATTCCTAGTGCAGCCGCTGTCTGGCCCATTTCACTTTTTATTCCTAAATTGACCATTTTCTTTTCATTTCTCGTTTGGTTTGCGGTCACTTCATATTAGCTTTCAGCATCATTCAGTCATAATGCTACCTCGTCCGGATCCAGCTCTCGTTCAGACGGCATATTAATCTTGACAATGCACCTGTGATTTCTCTCATTCCTCCTTCAATTTCTAAATAGATATGTCCCTTTACGAGCAATTCATTACTGTGGATGGGCTGAAGAATGAGCTGGACAATGAGGTTTAAAGCAAATACCTTGCATTATCAAATTAGCGATTCAAACATGCACCAGAATCTGGAGTGCTGAAAATGATTTGCAGTGAGTGACTCGCTTCTCTTCTGAATGAGGGCACCAAATAACGATAAAATAAGGCAAGGCTGAGATGTTGAGTGATAAGCTTCTTCTGGTTTTGATTTGCCAGATGAATAATGAAGCAGCATAATGTTGCCTCTACCCTTTCATGTTTAACTAGGCCACATATATGTTTACATATGGCCTGAAGTACTTGTGTGATATAACTTTAATAATGTAACGTATTGTACTTGAACAGTTACAGAAAGTACATCTACTGTGTATTCTCAACATTTATACAAGTGTGTATTAATTTTTTATAAAGTAACAACGAGTTGCAGATCTCATATATATCTATATCTGTGTGATTTGAATAACATTGTATTTCTCACATGTTTACATATTTCTGTAAATAG
>CAWUFW010031933.1:0-14734 GCA_963921515.1 Calotriton arnoldi | reverse complement strand
TGATGGATTTAGGCCCAGATCTCTGTACTGGGGTGAATGTATGACATTGTTCTGCATTCTGTCCATTAACTGTTGTTTTTGCATTTGCATTTAAGCGTGAAGCCCCGGCGAGCACTAGAGCTAGCTTCTAGGGTTGTCTTAACATTGTTTTCAGGGTAGATGGGAAGTATTGGCTTTGGTGGTGGGCCTAGCCATTTTGAAAAAGATTTACATGGAAGGTTTGCTGCTTATGAGGTCCTATCTGTAGTTCATAAGAGACCCTTTCAATTCTTTCCCTTATTTTAAAGGGGCCTTTCCATTCGGATTTCATTTTGTGCGTAGAGGTGGGCATTAATACAAGAACTCATTCACCTGGATGATATATTCTCAGTTTTTTCCTTTATCATAAATTTGTTTCTGCTTTCTTTGGCTGTTCTCTAAAATCTTATGAGCTAACTCTCTGAGTTTTCCTATTTGAGCTGTTGGGGGTATTCTAGGAGATTACCTGCTTCTTGGTCCTTATATCCCTCCCAAGATTCTCGAGTGATCTCTAGTAGTCCTGGGTGGTAAACTCCGCTCCTCTTGCCAGGATCACTGACATAATATCGACTACAAAAATATTGAATATACAAAATATCGGCGTCTAAATATCGACTACAATAATATCTACTACCTATACTTATTTATAAAATTACAAAAATATCGAGTACACAATATCGTAAATAAAAAATATCGTTCACCACAATATCGAAATGCTAAATATCGTTACATTAAATATCGTTTAAATTTTTATAACATACAACATTACAAAAATATCGAATACCAAAATATAGACATCAATAATATCAACTTTTTAGAAATATCGACTATATAAAAACTGCTCAATTAAATATATCTTTAGCACCAAATATAAATTCACATTATAAAACAATATAAAATACTTAAACAACATAATAAAATAATTTGCAAACACATCAATATATAAAACAATATATTTTGGCTACACAAACATATTACAATAATTAAATATAAACTTTAAATATATAATACTTACATTATTTCACATTAAAAACAACATTTAAATTATTTACAAAAAGTAAAAAGATAAAATATTTACTTTCTACTAACAGTTTCTTAATTAGCGTTTCCCTTATATGGAAAGAAAGTGCCAAAACAATAAAAACAATTAACTTCAACGAATAAAACGCTTACATTTCAAAATACACCAATAACATTAAGCAACCAATTAAATAAACACTATATAAACATCAAACACATACATCTCTTTTACACTTAAAAACTACAACAAAGAAGAAGGTGAAACTGTGCCCAACTGTTTCCTGAAAGAAAACTTTCATTACTAAAAAGAAATTTAAAACTGCACTAAGTAAGTAAAACTGTTTTTAAAATATTACAAAACTACTAACCTGCACCAAAAATTATTTCTAAAACCTAATTAACTATTCTTTCATTCCTTACTTTTATATCACCTCTACAGATATCCTACAAAGCTAGAAAATTATTTCAAAAATACTCACCAATAAAAAAACAATAAATGTAAGTATATTCTATTTTTGCCAAACAGACCTAAAAATATTTTCAAAACGTTATTCACTAATATATATTTTCTTTTTCATCTATCTCCTCTACAGCCAACAGCAAAAGCCTCCAAAATAATTCTACAACTACTAACAAAATAAAGACAACTAAAAAGTAAGTATATCATTTTCCATTATTAAACAACGTTAAATACCCACCAAAATAACCCTTTACCCCTAAAATGCCTATCATCTACAAACAATATAATCAAATTATTAATATGTTTTTTCCTCTTCTCAACAGAAATTACATCAAGTAAATAGAAAAGAAAGCTTGAAATTATTTCCTAACCAATTTCATTTACATCAAACTAAACATTGTAAGTATATTCACTGAGATGTAACAGTATTTAATAAACATGTTGTATTTATTATATTAAAATATTTTCTTTTTGAATTTTCCCTAGCATAAAACAAAACAACATGACTGAAGGTGCAGAATTTGTAATGTCACAAAAAAATAAAATGCTATTATGTTATATGGGGTATGTGTATACACAGGAGAAACAAATTGGCCTTAAAGTATTTTGGAAGTGTAGCAAATACTACTCTAACAAATGCTATGGAAGAGCTACTACTCAGGAAACCACTGTTATTTCTGTAAAAGAACATAATCACCCCCAAACATAACAGAGATTGAGGTTAGAGATGCTCTTGAAAGTATAAAAGAAGCAAGCACTAGTACTGACAAAGCAACTACCCAAATACTAAAAGAGCAACTATTAAAATTACCTCAACATGCATCAGGACAATTACCGTCCATAGCTTCTTTAAAAAGAACAATTGCCAGACAAAAAGCTACCACAACTACTATACCTGCCCCTAAAACATTTGCAGAAGTAGTTATTCCACCAGAATTAAGCATTACTCACAGTAAAGAACCATTTATTTTTTTGATAACAAATGCCCAGAAAAAGAATAATTATGTTTGCTACTGCAAACAATTTACTTAAATTACAGAAATGTGACACCTGGATGATGGATGGAACTTTCAAAGTCTGTCCAAAACCATTTTACCAGCTGTACACAATACATGGATTATACCAACACTCAAATATTCCATTCATCTACGCACTATTACCAAATAAACAGCAAACTACCTACATTGATATACTAACTAAAATAAAAGAAGAAAGCAATAATTATTTTCCTTCAAAAATAATTATTGACTTTGAAATAGCCATGATAAATGCTATACTAAAAATTATCCACACACAGCAATTCAGGGTTGCTATTATCATTTTAATCAGAGTCTCTGGAGACATCTACAAAAATCAACCCTAGGGGGCCGATTCCGATCTCGGTCGGAGGCGTACCCAACACCATTCGGTCGGGAAAAAGCCATGCGAAAGCCTGTTTCCCGACCGATCCGTACAGTACACCGAACGAGCAAGTACGATGCGCACAACAGCAAAAAATCCGGCCGAGCCGTACTCACCCAAACCAGGTCCTGTTCTCCGACCGAGGCGAATCCGGAAACGCCGAATCGAGTCGCACGGAAGGAAAAATGCAGCCCCGTCCGGCCGGACAAGTACGATGCGCTTCCCGTACGCGCCGAACCCGTCGCTACGCACGGCACGTCAAAGCATCCGGGAGAGGCGCACATAAGCTCCGATTCGCGCCACAACACGATCCACGGCTACGAGACGAACACGGCACCGACGAGGACGAGGCGAAGTGACGAGGACGACGCGAAGCAACGAGAAGGACGAACGACACGAACCAACCATGAATCCCTTCGTCCCGATCATACCAATATTCTACATCTACTACCGGAACAGGCACGGACGCGTACGGCGCAGAAGGTAAGCCAGACACCAACCACAAAACACATACAACACGTACACGACACATCACACACACACACGGGGATGCTGAATATACTTACACCAGCAACAGCAGCACCATAGGGGCGGGATGGCCATCACCAATGCCACATATGCACACAGGGGCCTGAATGCGCACCACCACCCCTACCCAGGGGGCTGGATGCCTACCACCACTACCACCCTCACCCAGGGGGGCTGGATGCCTACCACTACTACCACCCTCACCCAGGGGGGCTTGATGCCTACCACTACTACCACCCTCAGCCAGGGGGCTTGATGCCTACCACTACTACCACCCTTAGCCAGGGGGGCTGGATGCCTACCACTACTACCACCCTTAGCCAGGGGGCAGGATGCCTACCACTACTACCACCCTTAGCCAGGGGGCTGGATGCCTACCACTACTACCACCCTTAGCCAGGGGGCTGGATGCCTACCACTACTACCACCCTTAGCCAGGGGGGCAGGATGCCTACCACTACCACCACCCTTAGCCAGGGGGGCAGGATGCCTACCACTACTACCACCCTTAGCCAGGGGGGCTTGATGCCTACCACTACTACCACCCTTAGCCAGGGGGGCAGGATGCCTACCACTACTACCACCCTTAGCCAGGGGGGCAGGATGCCTACCACTACTACCACCCTTAGCCAGGGGGGCTGGATGCCTACCACTACTACCACCCTTAGCCAGGGGGGCAGGATGCCTACCACTACTACCACCCTTAGCCAGGGGGGCAGGATGCCTACCACTACTACCACCCTTAGCCAGGGGGGCAGGATGCCTACCACTACTACCACCCTTAGCCAGGGGGGCAGGATGCCTACCACTACTACCACCCTTAGCCAGGGGGGCTTGATGCCTACCACTACTACCACCCTTAGCCAGGGGGGCAGGATGCCTACCACTACTACCACCCTTAGCCAGGGGGGCAGGATGCCTACCACTACTACCACCCTTAGCCAGGGGGGCTGGATGCCTACCACTACTACCACCCTTAGCCAGGGGGCTGGATGCCTACCACTACTACCACCCTTAGCCAGGGGGGCAGGATGCCTACCACTACCACCACCCTTAGCCAGGGGGCAGGATGCCTACCACTACTACCACCCTTAGCCAGGGGGGCTTGATGCCTACCACTACTACCACCCTTAGCCAAGGGGGCAGGATGCCTACCACTACTACCACCCTTAGCCTGGGGGGCAGGATGCCTACCACTACTACCACCCTTAGCCAGGGGGCAGGATGCCTACCACTACTACCACCCTTAGCCAGGGGGCTGGATGCCTACCACTACTACCACCCTTAGCCAGGGGGCAGGATGCCTACCACTACTACCACCCTTAGCCAGGGGGGCAGGATGCCTACCACTACTACCACCCTTAGCCAGGGGGCTTGATGCCTACCACTACTACCACCCTTAGCCAGGGGGCAGGATGCCTACCACTACTACCACCCTTAGCCAGGGGGCAGGATGCCTACCACTACTACCACCCTTAGCCAGGGGGCTGGATGCCTACCACTACTACCACCCTTAGCCAGGGGGGCAGGATGCCTACCACTACCACCACCCTTAGCCAGGGGGGCAGGATGCCTACCACTACTACCACCCTTAGCCAGGGGGGCTTGATGCCTACCACTACTACCACCCTTAGCCAGGGGGGCAGGATGCCTACCACTACTACCACCCTTAGCCAGGGGGCCGGATGCCTACCACTACTACCACCCTTAGCCAGGGGGGCTTGATGCCTACCACTACTACCACCCTTAGCCAGGGGGGCAGGATGCCTACCACTACTACCACCCTTAGCCAGGGGGGCAGGATGCCTACCACTACTACCACCCTTAGCCAGGGGGGCTTGATGCCTACCACTACTACCACCCTTAGCCAGGGGGGCAGGATGCCTACCACTACTACCACCCTTAGCCAGGGGGGCTGGATGCCTACCACTACTACCACCCTTAGCCAGGGGGCAGGATGCCTACCACTACTACCACCCTTAGCCAGGGGGCAGGATGCCTACCACTACTACCACCCTTAGCCAGGGGGCAGGATGCCTACCACTACTACCACCCTTAGCCAGGGGGGCTTGATGCCTACCACTACTACCACCCTTAGCCAGGGGGGCAGGATGCCTACCACTACTACCACCCTTAGCCAGGGGGGCTTGATGCCTACCACTACTACCACCCTTAGCCAGGGGGCTTGATGCCTACCACTACTACCACCCTTAGCCAGGGGGGCTGGATGCCCACCACTACTACCACCCTCACCCAGGGGGGGCAGGATGCCTACCACTACTACCACCCTTAGCCAGGGGGGCAGGATGCCTACCACTACTACCACCCTTAGCCAGGGGGGGGCAGGATGCCTACCACTACTACCACCCTTAGCCAGGGGGGGCTGGATGCCTACCACTACTACCACCCTTAGCCAGGGGGGCAGGATGCCTACCACTACTACCACCCTTAGCCAGGGGGGGCAGGATGCCTACCACTACTACCACCCTTAGCCAGGGGGGGCTGGATGCCTACCACTACTACCACCCCCACTCATAGGATTGACAATGCATGACACAACATGCACACCACAACCTAGGGAATGCAAGATAAAGACATCCCCCCACCACCATGACAAGCGTGTGTAGGCTGTGTCAAATGCCTACAACACCGAACATGACTTTGAACATACAATGTGACCCCCTAGCACATGTGCCACACATATATGTGTGTGGCACCCACAATGCAAGCAGCCCATGACCATTGTGGCAATGGGGCCTAAACCCCCATCATCACAGTGACCAAAAGGTAAGTGTGGGGTCCATAGCCGAAGCACATTTTGACCATTGTGGCAATGGGGTCTAAACCCCCATCATCACAGTGACCAAAAGGTAAGTGTGGGGTCCATAGCCGAAGCACATTTTGACCATTGTGGCAATGGGGTCTAAACCCCCATCATCACAGTGACCAAAAGGCAAGTGTGGGGTCCACAGCTGAAGCACATTTTGACCATTGTGGCAATGGGGTCTAAACCCCCATCATCACAGTGACCAAAAGGCAAGTGTGGGGTCCATAGCTGAAGCACATTTTGACCATTGTGGCAATGGGGTCTAAACCCCCATCATCACAGTGACCAAAAGGCAAGTGTGGGGTCCATAGCTGAAGCACATTTTGACCATTGTGGCAATGGGGTCTACACCCCCATCATCACAGTGACCAAAAGGTAAGTGTTGACAAAGAAAGAGCTGCAACTGCCAAACTGCATGGATCATTCCTGGTCACAGAACCAAAAACTCATCTGTGGCAAAGTAGTGTATGTGTCCCATTGCAACATAAGTTGGGTGAGCCAAATACTGCAGTGCAAATGAGACATTCCTTTGGCCATGTGCAGACAAACAACACCCATGGGGGCTGACACCGTCAACATTCATCAATGACACAATGACAGAAATGACCATCAGAATGCAGAACCACATATTTGCACCAATGGGCACACAAATGCAGATATCCTGTGGAGACAGCAGATGTGAGGTGAACAGATACCATACCATGGCAGCAATGGGACACACAAACCATGATCACTGTGCTGACCGATGACCTAGGAGTCCCAGGGACAGCAGGGGAAACACACCAAACAACATACAGCCAATGGCACACCCAAGATATGCCAATGCAGTGGTGCAGATGCACAAACACAAACAGGCAGACCAACACTGTCATCATACACAGCAGGTGAGGGGTGGGGGTGCCAGTGTCCCCAGGCAACCACACAACACATGAGGAGAGCTGAATACCAATCATACAGATGTGCATACAGTGCCACACTAAGGTAACTCATGGATCCAAATCCCCTATGTGGGCAAGCAGGCATTGTCAGATGAGAGGGAGCACAAAACACACATGTCACACAGGCACGTAGGAACAACAACTGACACAGCAAGACACAGACACACCACAGCACCACCCCCAGGGCCCCCACAATGTGGTGACCCTGGGCTGAATAAAAATCCCACTGTGATGACAAAGCTAAATGTCGTTCACACTGTGAACCACAGTCAGGTGTCCTGAGCAACAAACTACCATCACACCTACACAAGCACAAATCAATCAGCATGGCCAGTAAGCCAAGGCCAACATGGAGGCAGGGGACTAGCTGGGCAACGACTCCCATCTGCACACACTCAAGACCACACCCCTCGACCTCCAACAATGTGCAGCAGTGAAGTACACATGCACTGGTGACATTGCACATGCACCCATGACTATTCCAGGGTGGTGGGTGGGAACCAAGGTGCAGAAACACATCACACATGGACACTCAACAAGACTCCTGAATGTCTGACACACTGCACACTACGCTGTACATGGACATGACGGCGATACCACACCAACCAATGGGATCCCAGCCACAGTCACACACCAATGAAGAAGCCAAGGTCACCCACAAAGAACACACATAGACAACAACCAACATTGCAGCCCGGACCCTGAGGAGTGCCAGCAGTCACACACACAACGTGTCACAATCACTGAAAGATAACACGAACTGAAAATCACATGACAGGGGCAAACAACAAGTGCCAAGGGGAAACCTGACTGTGACCCATCTGCGTCTGCACACAAACTCAGCGCTGACAGCAAACACACCTATGGGTGACACCCTGATGACCAGTAATGTGCCATGCACCCACATCACAGAGAACACAGGGAGAAGACTTTGGGGGAACATAGCTCAAGTCAGCAAGCATCACAAACAGGTACAACACTAGGGATCACAGCATGCGCAGATAAATGGAAGTGAACACACAGACATGCACATACAACACACACCTTGGGCGCAGGCAATGTCACACGTGTACACACTGCCATGAGGGGACTCCACTCCTGTGTGAGGAAAGCTGTGCCATATGTTGCCTCAGTAGGGCCCCATCATGTCAGCTGAGCACTTGGTCACACAATCAACAATTAGCACCAAATGAGGGCTCCCATCACATCAGCCTGGTCATGGATGTGCCAACGGAATCATCAGCACAGATCCAACACACTTGTATAGCAATGTTGCACTGACTACACGGATGAGTCCTTCCCCATTGATGCCCAAACCTGCATGTCCAGTGGAGATGGCAACACGGTCAGGGAAGTAGACAAATGCAACGATGGCAGGCACAACAGATGTGCAGGGGTGGAAGCCACAGATATGAAATTGCTAATGTAAGTAGGAAATCCCATTGCCAAATACTGAACACATGACACCCTCAGATGCTGCTATGGATGACATGGATACACCACATGATAGGACACATTCCCCCTGGACCACATGGGTTCCTGCACAGTAACACTTCATAATCATGAGACCAGATATCACCATCACTGCAGCAAGGGCATGGTTAGCAGCACCAACAACATGTACATCTGAAGCATGAGCACTAGAGAAAAGAAAGTTGCTTTATTCAGCATATGTGTTGAATGAAAACGACGTCCAGAAAAAATAGAGCAAAGGCCAATGGCCAGTCCATTGTCAAAGTTCAAACAGGGTGACACTGGCAGATGTCACCCTACGCATGCCTGCACAAAACCAGGGACAATCCACTAGGAGGGGCAACCGGGGGGCAGGCCAGGCACCGCAGGGACAGGATCAGGGCTCACCAGGGGGAGTCAGGGAAGGGGTGGTGGGTGCTGGAGAGCCACTGACAACTGCAGTGGAGGTGTCTGACATGGTGTGTGCCGGCACAACTGGGGGGCATGACTCAGATGTCGTGGGTGCCGGCACAACTGCAGTGGACCCTGCAGATGGAGTGGACAGGTCCGCCACTGCAGTGCCCAAGTCAGACAGGGCGGTAGTGGACTCCACTGCAGTGCCTACCTCCAGGGGAGGAGAATGGGGAACAGGCAAGGTGGGTTGGACAGAGGGGGAGGACACCCTCACCACATCAGTGGCACAGACAAGCGCAGCGGGGGGTGTGGTGCTGGGAGAGCAAGTGGCAGGGGGAGAAGGCCTGATCCTCTTGGGGATGGTATATCTGTGGGTGGGGGAACCTGGGGCAGGGTGTGGTGGGGGCACCTGTGCAGTGGGGGCCTGAGGGATGGAGGACGGAGACCTTGTGCCTGAGCTGCAGGGCGGTGGCGGGGTCTTGCTCTTAGGACTCCGGGGGACTTGCGGGTGGGGGCCTCAGTCCGTCTGCGCCTGGGGGAGGGTGTCCGGGGGCGAGGGGCACTCTGCTCCGTGTGGGTGGGCTTCCTCTTCCCCCGGGATGCTGGAGCAGCTTCATCGGTGGGGAAGAGGCCGAGGTCACAGAGGAAGAGCTGCTGTGACTTTGGGGTTGCAGGTGAGGCAAGGGAGGGTGCTTTGGAGGGAGAGGGAACTGAGGACTGCGCAGTGCATGTGGATGCGTGTGTGTGTTCCAGGGCCCCATCCCCTGTGAGTCTGGCTTCAGTCCCCTGAATGTGCGTGCGTGTGCGTTTTGTCATTGGCGTGTGTGTCAGTGTGCTGGATGTGTGTGTGCTGGTGTGTGCCTGTGCCAGTGTGTGTGTGCTTGGGATGGGTAAGGTGCTGGGGAGTGTGGATGGAGCAGAGGCAGGGTTGTGAGGGACCGTTTGAGGAGGGACACTGCTGCCGTCAGGGAGGAGTCCATGGACCTATTGCCCCTCTGTAGGTCAGACATGCCCGATGAGATGCCCTCCATGAACGACACCAGCTGAGTCAACAGCGCGGTGTGCGCATGGAGGACACTCAGCATGGCTGTCTGCCCTACATGGAGCTGGCGAAGGAGGTACACAGACTCCTCACTCAGGGCAGCAGGGGACACAGGGGCAGGGGCTGCGGTGCCTGGCCCAAAGGAGACACGCTCCCGGACATGGGAGCCTCCACGGACCTGGGGAATGGGAGCCGATGGGAGGGCGGTGGTGGTGCTGGTGGTGGAGGGGACAGCAACACTAGCTGGGGTGTGGTGGCTGCTGACACCCGCCTCCACAAGGGAGTCATCCTCCGAGTTGCTCTGGTCCTCAGCTGAGGTGGATGCTGCTGAGGACTCCTCGGTGTGGCTCCCCTCGCCCTCCGTGCCACTGGGTCCCTCCGACCACTCCTCAGCTGCTGACCCAGTCTGGCTCTCTGGCTCCTCCTGGTCCATGGAGCTGTCCCCTTCCGTGGCCGTGGATGTATCTGCAAACAATGGGGAAATAGACAGACATCAGTCACCTGCACATAACGCACACACCACTGTGAGCACAGCACATCACAGAGCAAGCCCTGGCATCATTAGTTGTACATTGCTAAAAGTGCCCTAACTGAACAGGAGAAGCCAATTGTCAGTCTGATGCCAAGCATGGCACTCACATCCCACATGGCCTTGCACCCATCTGTCTGGTGTCTGTTGAATTGCAACACCCCAGTGTTGACACATGCACCAAGTACACAGTAGCTGGACAGTGCAGAGGACACGGTGTGGCATGTGGACATGCACACATTACAGCTCTTGCCACTGAGTCAGTACAGGTTTCCGGATGAAAGGGATGCCCAGAGTCAAATAGGAAATGCATGTGATGCATACCAGCGACAGACACCATGATGCACCCATGTCCTGATAGCCAGCGCCACTATGGTGTGCATGTAGCACATGTCACTCCCCTGCAGGCTCACCAATCAGTAGACACATGCCATGGCGGAGGCATGACTGCAAAGTCATACATCACTGTCTCAGTGATGTATGACTTTGCAGCCAGGCAACAACACTCTGCACTGTGTCACAATAGTAGGTCATGGGGAATGCAAGTCCTGGAGCTGCACAAGTGCACATGTACATCCCCCCCACAACACATCCTCTTAACCCTCATCTGTCCAGGTCATACCTATTGGACATATGGTAGACCTGTGACACTACCCTCTGAACCTGAGCCCCTCACACTCTGCTGTGCATGGGGAACAGCTGCCTGAACTTCACATTCACATGCCCCAGTCTGCATGGGCAGCTGATCAGACACCTATGTGTCACACAAGTATCGTCTCCTATGGTCACATCTCCAGTGGCATGCTGAGCCCCTACCAAGAAACTCCACAGCAGTCCTGGCGACTAATCCACAGCACACTGACACAGAGGCAGACACCTGAGGGGTCAAATCACTGCGCACAATGTGTCAGCTGATACACGGGAGTGGGAGTACAGAGTGTATTGTATGGCCTGGAGTAGGCATGACTGTCCAGCCCCACATGAATGAGGGATGAGCCCTGGACTGTAGGCAGCTGGCTAAGTATGTGTGACACACGTCATATACATACTCCTGGGGCCCAAACATTGTTCCCACCCGCAGCATGGGTGTGTGCCAGATACCCCAGCCACATGTGGTGGATCAGCTCAGCAATTGGACCACAGATCAAAGTAACACGCTGAATACATGTCAGAATACAGGCATTGTGTAAGCAATGGACCCACCCATGATGCCCACCACAGAGTCAGGGAAACAGATGCTGTCTCCCACCTTGAGTCAAGCAAACTGCAAGGACACAGTCCTAAGTGACAGAATCCCCTGCATGTAAGGGCCACACCTGGGTATCAGATGAGGAGTGGGCAGTGCACAATAGAGGGACATGGCTCCTGGACAACATGACTGCTGTACTGTGGCAGTTTAACCAGGCCCGAGGAGGGCACATAGCATGTTAGACAGAGTTCACAGTGCAGTCTTTGACTCACCCCTCCTTGCTGCTCTCTGGCCTTCAGCTGCCCATCCAGGTCTGGAAAGACCACCGCCAGGATCCTGAGCATGTGGGGGTCAGGGTCCGTGTTCCGCCCCTCCTGCGAGGAGGCGACAGCTTCATCTGGACCCGTGCAATCCTCCGGGTCCAGCCCCGAAGGTCCTGCCACCTCTTTTGGCAGTTGCGGATCCGGCGCTTGTAGACCCCCACGGACCGGACAGCCCGGACGATGTCCTTCCATATCTCCTGCTTCCGATGGGCAGAAGCCTGTCAGGATGACAAAGTGATAAGGCCATTACTACACATGCAACATATCCGTGCATGACACAGTTGCATATACATGTTGCAATCACAGGGGCACATGGTGTACACAGGCAGTGCACGGCTGCCCATGGACAGTTTTCCAGAAGTCACTACATGGTATCATTGCATGGGGAGTAAAACCCTGTTCAGAAGCACTGTCACTGCACCATACCTGTCCAGACTATGGGGGGTGACAACTACTCAGTGAGCCTGCTAGCCAGTGGCGTGCAGACTCTCAGCCTTGCTAGTCAGACAAAATGCACATTCAGAAAGGCAGTGCACAGGACACTCACCTGCTCCCCTGGTGTCCCATACAGCTTGCTGTACTGTGGAAGTAGGCTGTCCAGCAGGGCCTGGTTCTCTTCAAGGCTGAAGGCTGGGGCTCTCTCCACAGTACATGCCATTGCAGGGTCCAGAGGGGCAGAGACAGCAGCAGTGCAGTGGCAGATGTCGTCTTGGAGCACCGGAGGCACCGATCGGTCCATTGCAGTTCAACGCGCACAGGGGTACAACGCGTACCCGCACACATTGAAGGCAATGGGCCGGCCGGAGGCACCGATCGGTCCATTGCAGTTCAACGCGCACAGTGGTACAACGGGTACCCGCACACATTAAAGGCAATGGGCCGGCCGGAGGCACCGATCGGTCCATTGCAGTACAACGCATCACTGTACATGTGACTGGCATAGGTCAGCATGCCTGTCTCAGATGGACATATGCCAGACACAGATAGCTCCCAGGGAATGAGGGGCACACCTACATCACGACAGCCTGTCCAAACCTTATCATAAGGCATGTAAGGCTGCATTTCCTATTGTGTGTATGTTGGTGTACATGTTGTCCTGTGGGTGTCACCTGTGGGCAGCCACCCCCAGGCTGTGCACGTGTTCATGGGGACAGGATCCTGGGTGTTACGTGTACGTGACCACTGTGATGTGCAACTGTTCATATCTGTGCATGTGTCATGGTCACATTTCACAGTGGTGTTTGTGTATGTCATGTCACATACCCCGTGAGTCCCATGTGGGACGGTATGTTTGAGCCAGGGTGTCCCAGTGGCACAATAGTGATGGACCTCCACAGTCTTTGTGCATGTAGTGTTTACAATGTCTCTGATTTCATGTGCACAATGGGAGACAGTCTCCACATCCACGTTGTGTGTGCATGGACTCTGATGTTGTGCGTGTGTGTCACAGACGTCCATGTCTGTCCTGCCATGGCAAGTGTGGCCACTACCTGTGGGGGTCATGTTTGTTTTGCTGTGGTGTACACATGATACTCCAGGTGATGCCAGTGTCCATGTGGCATTACAGGGTCCCTGGGAATGTACCTGTCGTTGAGCTGTGGTGCCTGGGGCACATCTGTCCTCACATGTCACTGTGGGGGGTGACTGTGACACGGCATCATGATATCCAATGGGCCAACCTGGGACAAATTGATGCCACCTGTAGGACCGTGTTGACAGATGTTGGCCATGTATGTACCATACATGTCCTTCCGGTACTGCACACTTCATGTAGTTGTGCCTCATGATGATGTATGTTGGGATCTTGAGTGTGTTCAATGCCGCATATGTGGGGTGACTTACGATCTTGCTTACTTCTCCTCTGCACTGCAGGGCTCCTGCTGTCCATCGGCCATTCCCAGACCTGGCAACGATGGTGGAACGGGACAGCATCCGACGGTACCGCTTCACCAGGCAGCTGATTGAGGATTTGGCAGTGCAGTTGTCCCCACATTTGCAGCCTGGCCGGCCGTATCCTACAGCGCTGACCCCCAAGGTGAAGGTGATGGCAGCCCTACACTTCTTTGCCACCGGTACCTTCCAACATACTGTGGCGTCTGCTGGTGGGATGTCACAGACCATGTTCAGCCGTGTGCTCCGCGATGTTTTGACGGCAATGTTGCTCTTCCTGAACCGGTACATCTATTTCCCTAGACTGCGACGACTCACTGACGTGAAGAGTGACTTTTATGCCCTGGGGAGGATGCCGCATGTCATTGGCTCCATTGATGGGACACATGTGGCTTTGGTACCACCACAGGCCCATGAGCAGGCCTACAGGAACCGCAAGCACTACCACTCGGTCAATGCACTGGTGGTGTGTCTTGCAGACATGACCATCACACACGTGTGTGCCTGTTTCCCTGGTTCAGCACACGATGCCTTTGTGATGAGGATTAGTCGCATCCCCAGGATGATGGCACAGATGCAGAACCAGCGTGCCTGGCTTGTCGGTGTGTACTGACTTTGTGCCATTGTGTGTGATCTGATCTGTAGTATTCCGCCCACTTTTCCAAGTCAGCTAATGTGCACTTGTCTGGCCGTAGGTGACTCG
>CAWUFW010031932.1:0-14735 GCA_963921515.1 Calotriton arnoldi | reverse complement strand
CGACTTGGCAAGTGCACACACTTGCAAGTCCCTAAACCTTCCCTTTGCTACATGTTAGTCACCCCTAAGGTAGGCCCAAGGTACCCCTGTGGGCAGGGTGCGGTGTATCGCGAAGGTAGGACATGCCCGGGTGTGTGCGGCATGTCCTGATAGTGAATTACAGCCTAGTTCGTTTTTTTCACTATTGCAAGGCTACACTGTTCCCCCTAGGCCAGAACGGGCAGTTTTGATTATTACAGTTTATAATCCTAACTGACCCCGGGAACATGGTAGAAATTCGAGTTTAGTATGCCTGGACTCAGAATGATAAAATGCATCTTTTAGTGAAGTTGGTTTTAACATTCTGTGTTTGAAAATACCACTTTTAGAAAGTGGGTATTTTCTTGTCTAACCATCCAAGCCTGCCTCTGCGAGGTTGTGTATTCCTTGTCTGGAGTGTGAGTGACAGGGGCTGGGGGATGCCAGGAGACAGGGTGAGTCAGCACAGGGCTGAATAGCAAGATCTACATGTAGATGGGTGGGAGGGGTCGCACCTGGGCCCTGAATAGGACAGTGCCTTCCCTCCACAATGCTGGCTCCACCTCCTGTGAGTGCGTCTGATGTCCCTGGCCTACTCACTGAAAGAAGGGACGGAGACTTGTCAACAAAGTGCTCCAGAACTGGTTTGGACTAGGCAAAGGCCTCTCTGCCTTCAGAGAACAAAGGAATTTGGGATATAAATATTGGGGCCCTGACCCCATGAATTTAGATCTCGCTGGAATCAAGGAACCTGCCAAGACGAAGAGCTGCCAGGAGGAGTACTGCCCCTTTGCTGTGTTGTTGCTTTGTTGGGTTGGCCTGCAGTTGCTGCTTCTGTCTTGGGCAGTGAAAGGACTGGACTGAACTTTCTACAAACTTGTGCTGAGTATCTCCAAGGGCCTGGAACCGAGCTGGCCTCCTGTTAAGAAGTCTCAGGGACTACAAAGACTTCACAAGCCTCTGGGTACCGCTTCTGGAACGCTGTTTCAGTTGCCACAGAGGAAGGGAACTGCAACCGACTCCGTCAACCGAATCCATCCCTGGCCGGTGACCTGTTTGCACCGCAGACCGCATCGCCCCGCTTCGCATCGCAACCCTGGTCTCACCGTGGGCGACGTCCGGACGCCGCCAACATCGAGCCGCTGCTTGCACCGTGACCTGTGGGCACCGCAGTTCGCATCGCATCGCTTCACTGAACCAACCGGACCCGACCGACGCAGGTCGCTGCAACTGGCTCAAGAGTCGTGACCGCACCGCATTTGGGGCACCGCTCGCACGTCTGCGACGCACCGCTCCGACTCGCACCGCTGTCCGACGCCAGCTCCCGCACTCCGGCTAGGTCGCCTGCATCGCAACCTGTCAGCACCGCATCGAGCATCGTCTCACCCTGCATCGCACGCCTTGGACTCACCGACTCCGTCTGCACGACGCTCATCGAGCCGCTGCCTGCACCGCATCGAGGGACACCGCACCTTGCATCGCTCCGTCTTGCACCGCAACCGCGACGAACGCCGACCGGCTCGTACACTCCGTACCAGCCACAACGAGAAAGGTACTGTAACCGAGTCTGTTCATGACTCTGCTGGCCCGTATCGACGCGGTCGGCTGGAACTGTTAGACTCTGTGGTTTTCAGCATCACGGTAGGCTCGGACGGAGCTACCGACTCGTACGAACTTTGCTTTTGTGCTATTCCTGCAAAGAAGAAGTTACCGTATCAAGCATTCATTTTTAAAGTATAGTATTGTGGATTTTTGTCGTAATTGGTCTTGTCTTGAGTATATAAAATATTGGTTATTTTTCTAAACTGGTGTGGTGTCCGTTTGTAGTGCTTACACTGTATTACTGTTGGTTATGTGCAAATGCTTTACACACTGCCTCTGAATTAAGCCTGACTGCTCGTGCCAAGCTACCACGAGGGTGAGCAGGGGTTACTTCACGAGTGTAACACCCTTACCCTGACTAGGAAGAAGGGTCCCTACTTGGACAAAGGTGCAAGCCCTTGCCAACTAGAGATCCCATTTCTAACATTGGTTGTCAGCGGTGAGGATAGGACTTGTGTTTGCACTTGACTTACAGTGATTGGTGTGCACTACTACCATATCGCAGACCATTACGTACCACATACTGGTTCTTTTTCTTTTGGCCTATTTTTGATCTTGCCAGTTTTCAACTCACTACTTTTGTCATGCCTGAATCAATTGCATCATCCGTTGCATCTCTGGAAGTTATCTTTGAGGAGGATAGGTTGGAATCCTACGCCGTAAAGGAGTTACGAGCGATTTGTAAAAACCTGAAAGTCCAAATTAAAGGCCTCACAAGGAAGGAGGAGCTACAGAAGGCGCTGAGGGCCTGGGTAGCAGCCAGACATGCCAATGGGCAGCCTGGTAATCTCAGTGAGGAGGTGGAGGAGCCTATTTCCAGGGTGGATGTGCTTTTGGGTAGGGGGGAACCCGCCAGGTCAGGCAGCAGCAGTCTGTCCCCAGAGGAGCTGGAGGACAGGCGGGAGGCAAGGCAGTTTGAGCTGCAGAAGCTCAGGCTGGAGAGTGAGCGGGAGGAGAAGAGATTGGCCATAGAGGAGAGGAAGATGCTCTTAGAGCATGAGAGAGAACTGAAGGAGCTAGAACTTAGGAGTAAGTCAGGCTCAGATGGTGGCAGCAATTCGTCCAGAAAGGCAGACAGGATTGTGCACATTCCCAAGAACGTAGGCAAGGAGTTCAAGAAGGGGGATGACATACAAAGGTGGTTTCAGGGTTATGAGGCAGCCATACACATGAATGGGGTCCCTGAGGAGAATTGGGGAGCAGGATTGTGGCCACTTTTCCCTGAAGAAGCAAGGGATGCTCTGATAGCTTTGGGTAAGGGGTATCACCTCACCTATGCTGACATGAAGGATGCCCTTCTCACGAAGTATGGTCTTACTCCTGAAAAGTACAGGGATCAGTTCAGGTCCAGTAAGAAGTCTGATGCCAACACTTGGTTGGAATGTGTGGATGTGTTCTGCAGGTCTCTGGATGGTTGGGTGAAGGGCAGTAGTGTAACAGATTTTCAGGGGCTCTACAACTTGATTGCATGGGAGCACTTGTCTAGTCTATGTTTTGCAGATCTGCGCCAGCACCTAGTTGATAGTAAGCTAACTGACCCCAGGAAGCTTGCTATGGAAGCGGACCGCTGGGTGAGTACCAGGGTCCACAAGAAAGCGTTTGGGGAGACTCAGCCAAAGGTGGGCAGGGTCCCCAGCAGAAAGGTGGGGGGGACAAGGGTAAAGCACAGGAGTTCTCTAAAGGGCCCCAAACTAGTACCCAGGGTAAAGGTTCCCAGCCCCCCGGTGATAAGAAGAAAGGGGTCTCTACAGGGAAGCCTGTTGAGACCGGCCCCCGCAAGTGTTATGCATGTGACCAGGTAGGTCACTTTAGGGGGACCCCAAGTGCCCGAAGGGGACACAGCCACCCACCGGTGGACAGTCCAAAGTGTTGGCTAGTGTAGCGCTTGGGGAGGAGGGGTGCCCACAGGAGGGTGGGGATCCCGCAGAAATGACCCTTGTCTCACTAGGGGACAGTGAGATGGTCCCAGGAAACCAGGTGCCCCCTAACACAAAGAAATATAGCACCTGGGTGACCATTAATGGGAACAGGGTAGAGGCTCTCAGAGATACTGGAGCCAGTGTGACCTCAGTCCGGTGTCACCTGGTGTCTGAGAAGCAAGTAGTCCCAGGAGCATTCCACCAAGTAGTTGCTGTCGACAACTCAGAGCGCCAATGTATGGTGGCGCAGGTTCCCTTTGAATGGGGGGGTCTCAGGTCCCTTGAGGGTGGTTGTGAGCCCTACCATGCCTGTAGATTGTCTGCTAGGAAACGACCTGGAGCAGTCCTCATGGAAGGAGGTTGAGCTCAGGTCTCACTTGGAGATGCTTGGGTTGCCAGAGTGGGCATGCGTGTCTACTCGGTCAATGGCAGCCAGAAAGGGTGATCAAGAGGACTTGGAGCCTGAAACAGTGGCCCAAGTCCCTGCCAAGAGAAAGGGCAGGGGCGCGGGAAACCGGCCCCCGAAGTTCCCACGGACCGGGAGGAGGCGGACCTCGAGGGGGACGCCCCGGTGCCTACAGGGGAGCAGGTAGCCGAACTGGGAGACATCTCTGAGCTGACCCATTGGCAGCAAGAAGGGGGTCCCACCAGGGAGGAGTTCTGCAGGGAGCAGAACGAGTGCCCTACTCTGGAGGGTCTGCGGCGGCAGGCTGCAGACCAGGCAGCTGGTAATCAGTCCGGGTCACATCTGATCTACTGGGAGAGTGGTCTCCTATACAGTGAGCCTAAGGTTGCTGAGCCTGGGTCAGCCCGTGTGCTGGTGGTACCCCAGCGCTTCAGGACCTTCCTACTGGGTCTGGCTCATGACGTGCCTTTGGCAGGACATTTGGGGCAGGACAAGACCTTTGACAGGCTTGTCACCCACTTCTTTTGGCCCCAAATGCGAAGGCAGTCAGATGCACACTGTAGGTCTTGCCAAACTTGCCAGGCAAGTGGTAAGAGTGGGAGGAAGGTCAAAGCTCCTCTCCAACCTTTTCCTGTTGTTGGAACACCCTTTGAAAGGGTAGGGATGGATATTGTGGGGCCACTGGATCCCAAGACAGCCATGGGCAACAGGTACATCCTGGTCTTGGTGGACCATGCCACCCGGTACCCGGAGGCAATCCCTCTCAGGACAACGACGGCGCCAGTGGTGGGCCGGGCGTTAATGGGGATCTTTTCCCGTGTGGGATTCCCCAGAGAGGTGGTTTCTGATAGGGGGACCAATTTCATATCGAAGTATATGACATCCCTGTGGAAGGAGTGTGGTGTAACCTACAAGTTCACCACTCCTTACCACCCACAAGGAAACGGTCTGGTGGAGAGATTCAACCAGACCTTGAAAGGCATGATCAAGGGTCTAACAGAACCCATGAGGCGTAAGTGGGACGTCCTCTTGCCATGCCTACTCTTTGCATACAGGGAGGTGCCTCAGAAGTCTCTTGGGTACAGCCCCTTTGAGCTCCTGTATGGCCACCCTGTCAGAGGACCTCTGAGTTTGGTAAAGGAAGGCTGGGAGGCAGCTCCCAGGAAAACTCCCCAGGATGTATTTAGCTACATGCTGGCCTTTAGAAACCAAACTGCCCGCTTCAGGAAACTCGCTCAGGCGAACCTAGAAGCAAGCCAGGAAGAAATGAAGAGATGGTATGACCAGAATGCCACTCTGGTCGAATTTCAACCTGGGCAAAAAGTGTGGGTCATGGCCCCAGTGGCACCTTGTGCCTTGCAGGACAAGTGGACTGGGCCATATGAGGTAAAGGAGCGCAAAAGTGACGTCACCTACCTGGTGGATTTGCAGGCTCCAAGGAACCCTTTGAGGGTCCTTCACGTGAACCGCCTCAAGCCCCACTTCGAGAGGTCCGAAGTGAGTATGCTCTTGGCGACAGATGATGGGGTGGAAGAGGAGAGTGAGCCTCTCCCTGACCTCCTGTCTACCAAGGAGCATGATGGGTCAGTAGAGGGTGTGATCCTCTCCCCTACTCTGACTCAGGAGCAGCAGGGGGACTGTCGCCAGTTGTTGGGACAGTTCGCCCCACTGTTCTCTCTGACCCCCGGTGTTACTCACTGGTGTACCCATGACGTGGACACCGGTGACAGCCACTCCTGTGAAGCACAAGATTTACAGGTTGACTGACCGGGTCAGAGCCAGCATCAAGGAGGAGGTCTCTAAGATGTTGGCGTTAGGGGTGATTGAGCCCTCCCACAGTCCTTGGGCCAGCCCAGTGGTCTTGGTCCCAAAGGCTGCGGCGCCCGGTGCCACTCCAGAACTCCGGTTTTGTGTGGACTACCGTGGGCTCAATGCCGTCACCAGGACTGACGCGCACCCCATCCCCAGAGCTGATGAGCTCATTGATCGGTTGGGAGCTGCCCGGTTCCTCAGCACGTTTGATTTGACGTCTGGGTACTGGCAGATTGCCTTAACCGATGGGGCCAAGGAGAGATCAGCATTCTCAACCCCAGAAGGTCATTACCAATTCCGGGTGATGCCCTTTGGGTTGAAGAATGCCCCTGCCACCTTTCAGAGGTTGGTCAATCAGGTGTTGGCTGGGCTGGAGGATTTCAGTGCCGCCTACCTGGATGACATTGCTGTGTTCAGTTCCAGCTGGGAAGAACATTTACAGCACCTTGAGAAAGTGTTGAGGGCTCTGCAAGGTGCAGGCCTCACGATCAAGGCCAGTAAGTGCCAGATCGGGCAGGGTTCTGTGGTGTACTTGGGACACCAGGTAGGAAGCGGCCAGGTGGCGCCCCTACAACCCAAGATTGACACCATTCTGGCTTGGGAACCCCCAAGACCCAGACAGAGGTGAGAGCCTTCTTAGGTCTCACCGGTTACTATAGGAGATTTGTTAAGGGCTATGGCACCATCGTTGCCCCCTTAACAGAGCTGACCTCTAAGAGGCAGCCCAGGAAAGTGATCTGGACTGAGTCCTGCCAGAAAGCTTTTGATGCCCTGAAGGCAGCCATGTGCACGGCGCCCGTGCTCAAGGCACCTGACTTCTCCAAAGAATTTGTCGTGCAGACTGACGCTTCAGAGCATGGTGTGGGAGCGGTGCTCTCACAACTGAACGAAGAGGGCCTGGATCAGCCTGTAGTCTTCCTTAGCAGGAGACTACTTCCCAGGGAACAGAGGTGGAGTGCCATAGAAAGGGAAGCTTTTGCTGTGGTCTGGGCACTGAAGAAGTTGAGACCATACCTGTTTGGGACTCACTTCCGGGTTCAGACAGACCACAGGCCCCTCAGATGGTTGATGCAAATGAGGGGTGAGAATCCAAAACTGCTGAGGTGGTCCATCTCCCTACAGGGAATGGACTTTACGGTGGAACACCGTCCTGGTACAGAACACGCCAACGCAGATGGTCTGTCCAGGTTCTTCCGCCTTAGTGAAGAGAACTCCAATGGGGTTGGGTAGTTCTCCCTACTTTCAGCTGGAGGGGACATGTGTTAGACTTGGCATCTTTTGGCGTGTTTCCCCTGACTTTTTGCTTTCTGACCTCCCGGTTTTGACTCTGTTTTTGCTGGTGTAATGATTCTGCGCACTTTCCTCACTGCGGTCCAGTGGGAAAGTGCAAGTGCTCCTGTATAAAATGTGTTATGGATTGGTGTTTCCATGATTGGCCTATTTGGTTTATGTGTCAGTCCCTTGTAAAGTGCACTGCGAGTGCCAGGGCCTATAGACCAAATGCTGTTGGTGGGCTGCAGCACTGGATTGTGCCACCCACGCAAACAGCCCGTAAAGTGTAACTCGGGCCTGCCATCGCAGAGCCTGTGCGCAGCCTGGGGCTGCCATGTCGACTTGGCAAGTGCACACACTTGCAAGTCCCTAAACCTTCCCTTTGCTACATGTTAGTCACCCCTAAGGTAGGCCCAAGGTACCCCTGTGGGCAGGGTGCGGTGTATGCGAAAGGTAGGACATGCCCGGGTGTGTGCGGCATGTCCTGATAGTGAATTACAGCCTAGTTCGTTTTTCACTATTGCAAGGCTACCTGTTCCCCCTAGGCCAGAACGGGCAGTTTTGATTATTACAGCTTATAATCCTAACTGACCCCGGGAACATGGTAGAAATTCGAGTTTAGTATGCCTGGACTCAGAATGATAAAATGCATCTTTTAGTGAAGTTGGTTTTAACATTCTGTGTTTGAAAATACCACTTTTAGAAAGTGGGTATTTTCTTGTCTAACCATCCAAGCCTGCCTCTGCGAGGTTGTGTATTCCTTGTCTGGAGTGTGAGTGACAGGGGCTGGGGGATGCCAGGAGACAGGGTGAGTCAGCACAGGGCTGAATAGCAAGATCTACATGTAGATGGGTGGGAGGGGTCGCACCTGGGCCCTGAATAGGACAGTGCCTTCCCTCCACAATGCTGGCTCCACCTCCTGTGGTGCGTCTGATGTCCCTGGCCTACTCACTGAAAGAAGGGACGGAGACTTGTCAACAAAGTGCTCCAGAACTGGTTTGGACTAGGCAAAGGCCTCTCTGCCTTCAGAGAACAAAGGAATTTGGGATATAAATATTGGGGCCCTGACCCCATGAATTTAGATCTCGCTGGAATCAAGGAACCTGCCAAGACGAAGAGCTGGAAGAGCTGCCAGGAGGAGTACTGCCCCTTTGCTGTGTTGTTGCTTTGTTGGGTTGGCCTGCAGTTGCTGCTTCTGTCTTGGGCAGTGAAAGGACTGGACTGAACTTTCTACAAACTTGTGCTGAGTATCTCCAAGGGCCTGGAACCGAGCTGGCCTCCTGTTAAGAAGTCTCAGGGACTACAAAGACTTCACAAGCCTCTGGGTACCGCTTCTGGAACGCTGTTTCAGTTGCCACAGAGGAAGGGAACTGCAACCGACTCCGTCAACCGAATCCATCCCTGGCCGGTGACCTGTTTGCACCGCAGACCGCATCGCCCCGCTTCGCATCGCAACCCTGGTCTCACCGTGGGCGACGTCCGACGCCGCCAACATCGAGCCGCTGCTTGCACCGTGACCTGTGGGCACCGCAGTTCGCATCGCATCGCTTCACTGAACCAACCGGACCCGACCGACGCGGTCGCTGCAACTGGCTCAAGAGTCGTGACCGCACCGCATTTGGGGCACCGCTCGCACGTCTGCGACGCACCGCTCCGACTCGCACCGCTGTCCGACGCCAGCTCCCGCACTCCGGCTAGGTCGCCTGCATCGCAACCTGTCAGCACCGCATCGAGCATCGTCTCACCCTGCATCGCACGCCTTGGACTCACCGACTCCGTCTGCACGACGCTCATCGAGCCGCTGCCTGCACCGCATCGAGGGACACCGCACCTTGCATCGCTCCGTCTTGCACCGCAACCGCGACGAACGCCGACCGGCTCGTACACTCCGTACCAGCCACAACGAGAAAGGTACTGTAACCGAGTCTGTTCATGACTCTGCTGGCCCGTATCGACGCGGTCGGCTGGAACTGTTAGACTCTGTGGTTTTCAGCATCACGGTAGGCTCGGACGGAGCTACCGACTCGTACGAACTTTGCTTTTGTGCTATTCCTGCAAAGAAGAAGTTACCGTATCAAGTATTCATTTGTAAAGTATAGTATTGTGGATTTTTGTCGTAATTGGTCTTGTCTTGAGTATATAAAATATTGGTTATTTTTCTAAACTGGTGTGGTGTCCGTTTGTAGTGCTTACACTGTATTACTGTTGGTTATGTGCAAATGCTTTACACACTGCCTCTGAATTAAGCCTGACTGCTCGTGCCAAGCTACCACGAGGGTGAGCAGGGGTTACTTCACGAGTGTAACACCCTTACCCTGACTAGGAAGAAGGGTCCCTACTTGGACAAAGGTGCAAGCCCTTGCCAACTAGAGATCCCATTTCTAACATTGGTTGTCAGCGGTGAGGATAGGACTTGTGTTTGCACTTGACTTACAGTGATTGGTGTGCACTACTACCATATCGCAGACCATTACGTACCACATACTGGTTCTTTTTCTTTTGGCCTATTTTTGATCTTGCCAGTTTTCAACTCACTACTTTTGTCATGCCTGAATCAATTGCATCATCCGTTGCATCTCTGGAAGTTATCTTTGAGGAGGATAGGTTGGAATCCTACGCCGTAAAGGAGTTACGAGCGATTTGTAAAAACCTGAAAGTCCAAATTAAAGGCCTCACAAGGAAGGAGGAGCTACAGAAGGCGCTGAGGGCCTGGGTAGCAGCCAGACATGCCAATGGGCAGCCTGGTAATCTCAGTGAGGAGGTGGAGGAGCCTATTTCCAGGGTGGATGTGCTTTTGGGTAGGGGGGAACCCGCCAGGTCAGGCAGCAGCAGTCTGTCCCCAGAGGAGCTGGAGGACAGGCGGGAGGCAAGGCAGTTTGAGCTGCAGAAGCTCAGGCTGGAGAGTGAGCGGGAGGAGAAGAGATTGGCCATAGAGGAGAGGAAGATGCTCTTAGAGCATGAGAGAGAACTGAAGGAGCTAGAACTTAGGAGTAAGTCAGGCTCAGATGGTGGCAGCAATTCGTCCAGAAAGGCAGACAGGATTGTGCACATTCCCAAGAACGTAGGCAAGGAGTTCAAGAAGGGGGATGACATACAAAGGTGGTTTCAGGGTTATGAGGCAGCCATACACATGAATGGGGTCCCTGAGGAGAATTGGGGAGCAGGATTGTGGCCACTTTTCCCTGAAGAAGCAAGGGATGCTCTGATAGCTTTGGGTAAGGGGTATCACCTCACCTATGCTGACATGAAGGATGCCCTTCTCACGAAGTATGGTCTTACTCCTGAAAAGTACAGGGATCAGTTCAGGTCCAGTAAGAAGTCTGATGCCAACACTTGGTTGGAATGTGTGGATGTGTTCTGCAGGTCTCTGGATGGTTGGGTGAAGGGCAGTAGTGTAACAGATTTTCAGGGGCTCTACAACTTGATTGCATGGGAGCACTTGTCTAGTCTATGTTTTGCAGATCTGCGCCAGCACCTAGTTGATAGTAAGCTAACTGACCCCAGGAAGCTTGCTATGGAAGCGGACCGCTGGGTGAGTACCAGGGTCCACAAGAAAGCGTTTGGGGGAGACTCAGCCAAAGGTGGGCAGGGTCCCCAGCAGAAAGGTGGGGGGACAAGGGTAAAGCACAGGAGTTCTCTAAAGGGCCCCAAACTAGTACCCAGGGTAAAGGTTCCCAGCCCCCGGTGATAAGAAGAAAGGGGTCTCTACAGGGAAGCCTGTTGAGACCGGCCCCAGCAAGTGTTATGCATGTGACCAGGTAGGTCACTTTAAGGGGGACCCCAAGTGCCCGAAGGGGACACAGCCACCCACCGGTGGACAGTCCAAAGTGTTGGCTAGTGTAGCGCTTGGGGAGGAGGGGTGCCCACAGGAGGGTGGGGATCCCGCAGAAATGACCCTTGTCTCACTAGGGGACAGTGAGATGGTCCCAGGAAACCAGGTGCCCCCTAACACAAAGAAATATAGCACCTGGGTGACCATTAATGGGAACAGGGTAGAGGCTCTCAGAGATACTGGAGCCAGTGTGACCTCAGTCCGGTGTCACCTGGTGTCTGAGAAGCAAGTAGTCCCAGGAGCATTCCACCAAGTAGTTGCTGTCGACAACTCAGAGCGCCAATGTATGGTGGCGCAGGTTCCCTTTGAATGGGGGGGTCTCAGGTCCCTTGAGGGTGGTTGTGAGCCCTACCATGCCTGTAGATTGTCTGCTAGGAAACGACCTGGAGCAGTCCTCATGGAAGGAGGTTGAGCTCAGGTCTCACTTGGAGATGCTTGGGTTGCCAGAGTGGGCATGCGTGTCTACTCGGTCAATGGCAGCCAGAAAGGGTGATCAAGAGGACTTGGAGCCTGAAACAGTGGCCCAAGTCCCTGCCAAGAGAAAGGGCAGGGGCGCGGGAAACCGGCCCCGAAGTTCCCACGGACCGGGAGGAGGCGGACCTCGAGGGGGACGCCCCGGTGCCTACAGGGGAGCAGGTAGCCGAACTGGGAGACATCTCTGAGCTGACCCATTGGCAGCAAGAAGGGGGTCCCACCAGGGAGGAGTTCTGCAGGGAGCAGAACGAGTGCCCTACTCTGGAGGGTCTGCGGCGGCAGGCTGCAGACCAGGCAGCTGGTAATCAGTCCGGGTCACATCTGATCTACTGGGAGAGTGGTCTCCTATACAGTGAGCCTAAGGTTGCTGAGCCTGGGTCAGCCCGTGTGCTGGTGGTACCCCAGCGCTTCAGGACCTTCCTACTGGGTCTGGCTCATGACGTGCCTTTGGCAGGACATTTGGGGCAGGACAAGACCTTTGACAGGCTTGTCACCCACTTCTTTTGGCCCCAAATGCGAAGGCAGTCAGATGCACACTGTAGGTCTTGCCAAACTTGCCAGGCAAGTGGTAAGAGTGGGAGGAAGGTCAAAGCTCCTCTCCAACCTTTTCCTGTTGTTGGAACACCCTTTGAAAGGGTAGGGATGGATATTGTGGGGCCACTGGATCCCAAGACAGCCATGGGCAACAGGTACATCCTGGTCTTGGTGGACCATGCCACCCGGTACCCGGAGGCAATCCCTCTCAGGACAACGACGGCGCCAGTGGTGGGCCGGGCGTTAATGGGGATCTTTTCCCGTGTGGGATTCCCCAGAGAGGTGGTTTCTGATAGGGGGACCAATTTCATATCGAAGTATATGACATCCCTGTGGAAGGAGTGTGGTGTAACCTACAAGTTCACCACTCCTTACCACCCACAAGGAAACGGTCTGGTGGAGAGATTCAGCCAGACCTTGAAAGGCATGATCAAGGGTCTAACAGAACCCATGAGGCGTAAGTGGGACGTCCTCTTGCCATGCCTACTCTTTGCATACAGGGAGGTGCCTCAGAAGTCTCTTGGGTACAGCCCCTTTGAGCTCCTGTATGGCCACCCTGTCAGAGGACCTCTGAGTTTGGTAAAGGAAGGCTGGGAGGCGGCTCCCAGGAAAACTCCCCAGGATGTATTTAGCTACATGCTGGCCTTTAGAAACCAAACTGCCCGCTTCAGGAAACTCGCTCAGGCGAACCTAGAAGCAAGCCAGGAAGAAATGAAGAGATGGTATGACCAGAACGCCACTCTGGTCGAATTTCAACCTGGGCAAAAAGTGTGGGTCATGGCCCCAGTGGCACCTTGTGCCTTGCAGGACAAGTGGACTGGGCCATATGAGGTAAAGGAGCGCAAAAGTGACGTCACCTACCTGGTGGATTTGCAGGCTCCAAGGAACCCTTTGAGGGTCCTTCACGTGAACCGCCTCAAGCCCCACTTCGAGAGGTCCGAAGTGAGTATGCTCTTGGCGACAGATGATGGGGTGGAAGAGGAGAGCGAGCCTCTCCTGACCTCCTGTCTACCAAGGAGCATGATGGGTCAGTAGAGGGTGTGATCCTCTCCCCTACTCTGACTCAGGAGCAGCAGGGGGACTGTCGCCAGTTGTTGGGACAGTTCGCCCCACTGTTCTCTCTGACCCCCGGTGTTACTCACTGGTGTACCCATGACGTGGACACCGGTGACAGCCATCCTGTGAAGCACAAGATTTACAGGTTGACTGACCGGGTCAGAGCCAGCATCAAGGAGGAGGTCTCTAAGATGTTGGCGTTAGGGGTGATTGAGCCCTCCCACAGTCCTTGGGCCAGCCCAGTGGTCTTGGTCCCAAAGGCTGCGGCGCCCGGTGCCACTCCAGAACTCCGGTTTTGTGTGGACTACCGTGGGCTCAATGCCGTCACCAGGACTGACGCGCACCCCATCCCCAGAGCTGATGAGCTCATTGATCGGTTGGGAGCTGCCCGGTTCCTCAGCACGTTTGATTTGACGTCTGGGTACTGGCAGATTGCCTTAACCGATGGGGCCAAGGAGAGATCAGCATTCTCAACCCCAGAAGGTCATTACCAATTCCGGGTGATGCCCTTTGGGTTGAAGAATGCCCCTGCCACCTTTCAGAGGTTGGTCAATCAGGTGTTGGCTGGGCTGGAGGATTTCAGTGCCGCCTACCTGGATGACATTGCTGTGTTCAGTTCCAGCTGGGAAGAACATTTACAGCACCTTGAGAAAGTGTTGAGGGCTCTGCAAGGTGCAGGCCTCACGATCAAGGCCAGTAAGTGCCAGATCGGGCAGGGTTCTGTGGTGTACTTGGGACACCAGGTAGGAAGCGGCCAGGTGGCGCCCCTACAACCCAAGATTGACACCATTCTGGCTTGGGAACCCCCCAAGACCCAGACAGAGGTGAGAGCCTTCTTAGGTCTCACCGGTTACGATAGGAGATTTGTTAAGGGCTATGGCACCATCGTTGCCCCCTTAACAGAGCTGACCTCTAAGAGGCAGCCCAGGAAAGTGATCTGGACTGAGTCCTGCCAGAAAGCTTTTGATGCCCTGAAGGCAGCCATGTGCACGGCGCCCGTGCTCAAGGCACCTGACTTCTCCAAAGAATTTGTCGTGCAGACTGACGCTTCAGAGCATGGTGTGGGAGCGGTGCTCTCACAACTGAACGAAGAGGGCCTGGATCAGCCTGTAGTCTTCCTTAGCAGGAGACTACTTCCCAGGGAACAGAGGTGGAGTGCCATAGAAAGGGAAGCTTTTGCTGTGGTCTGGGCACTGAAGAAGTTGAGACCATACCTGTTTGGGACTCACTTCCGGGTTCAGACAGACCACAGGCCCCTCAGATGGTTGATGCAAATGAGGGTGAGAATCCAAAACTGCTGAGGTGGTCCATCTCCCTACAGGGAATGGACTTTACGGTGGAACACCGTCCTGGTACAGAACACGCCAACGCAGATGGTCTGTCCAGGTTCTTCCGCCTTAGTGAAGAGAACTCCAATGGGGTTGGGTAGTTCTCCCTACTTTCAGCTGGAGGGGACATGTGTTAGACTTGGCATCTTTTGGCGTGTTTCCCCTGACTTTTTGCTTTCTGACCTCCCGGTTTTGACTCTGTTTTTGCTGGTGTAATGATTCTGCGCACTTTCCTCACTGCGGTCCAGTGGGAAAGTGCAAGTGCTTCCTGTATAAAATGTGTTATGGATTGGTGTTTCCATGATTGGCCTATTTGGTTTATGTGTCAGTCCCTTGTAAAGTGCACTGCGAGTGCCAGGGCCTATAGACCAAATGCTGTTGGTGGGCTGCAGCACTGGATTGTGCCACCCACGCAAACAGCCCGTAAAGTGTAACTCGGGCCTGCCAACGCAGAGCCTGTGCGCAGCCTGGGGCTGCCATGT
>CAWUFW010031931.1:0-14735 GCA_963921515.1 Calotriton arnoldi | reverse complement strand
TGCCGAAAGAAGCAAGAGAACTGCAGAAAGAAGCAACAGAAGTGCAGAAAGAGGCAAGAGAAGTGCAGACAGAGGCACAAGAGGTGCAGAAAGAGGGGAGAAGGGTGCAGAAAGAGGCAAGAGGGGTGCAGAAAGAAGCAAGAGAGGTATGGAAAGAAGCAAGAGAATTGCAGAAAGAAGCAACAGAGGTGCAGAAAGAGGCAAGAGGGGTGCAGAAAGAGGCAAGAGAAGTGCAAAAAGAAGCAACAGAGGTACAGAAAGAGGCAAAAGAAGTGCAGAAACAAGCAGCAGAAATGCATAAAGAGGCAAGAGAAGTGCAGAAAGAAGCAACAGAAGTTCCGAAAGAAGCAACAGTGGTGCAGAAAGAGGCAAGAGGGATGCAGAAAGAGGCAAGAGAAGTGCTGAAAGAAGCAACAGAAATGCAGAAAGAGGCAGGAGAGGTACAGAAAGAGACAAGTGAGGTGCAGAAACAGGCAAGAGGGGTGCAGAAAGAGGCAAGAGAAGTGCAGAAAGAAGCAACATATTTGCAAAAGGAGGAAAGAGAACTGCAGAAAGAGGCAAGAGAGTTGCAGAAACAAGCAAGAGATGTGCAGAGAAAGGGAACAGGGGTACAGGAAGAGGCAAGAGAGGTGCAGAAAGAGGGAAGAGGGGTGCAGAAAGAGACAAGAGGGGTGCAGAAAGAGACAAGGTGCAGAAAGAGGCAAGAGAGGTGCAGAAAGAGGCAAGTTAAGTGCTGAAAAAAGCAACAGAGGTGCAGAAAGAGGCAACAGAAGGGCAGAAAGAAGCAAGGGAGGTACACAAAGAGATAAGAGAGGTGCACAAAGAAACAAGAGAGGTGCAGAAAGAGGGAAGATGAGTGCAGAAAGAGGTAACAGGGGTGCAGGATGAAGCAAGAGAGGTGCCGAAAGAAGCAAGAGAACTGCAGAAAGAAGCAACAGAAGTGCAGAAAGAGGCAAGAGAAGTGCAGACAGAGGCACAAGAGGTACAGAAAGAGGGGAGAAGGGTGCAGAAAGAGGCAAGAGGGGTGCAGAAAGAAGCAAGAGAGGTATGGAAAGAAGCAAGAGAGTTGCAGAAAGAAGCAACAGAGGTGCAGAAAGAGGCAAGAGGGGTGCAGAAAGAGGCACGAGAAGTGCAAAAAGAAGCAACAGAGGTGCAGAAAGAGGCAAAAGAAGTGCAGAAACAAGCAACAGAAATGAATAAAGAGGCAAGAGAAGTGCAGAAAGAAGAAACAGAGGTGCAGAAAGAGGCAAGAGGGGTACAGAAAGAAGCAAGAGAAGTGCAGAAAGAGGCAAAAGAGTTGCAGAAACAGGCAAAAGAGGTGCAGAAAGAGGGAACAGGGATGCAGACAGAGGCAACAGAGGTGCAGAAAGAAGCAACAGAGGTACAGAAAGAAGGGAAAGGAGTGCAGAAATTTTCAAGAGGGGTGCAGAAATGTTCAAGAGAGGTGCATAAAAAGCAAGAGAAGTGCAGATAGAATCAACAGAGATGCAGAAAGAGGCAAGAGGGGTGCAGAAAGAGGCAAGAGAAGTACAGAAAGAAGCTACAGAGGTGCAGAAAGTGGCAAGAGAACTGCAGAAAGAGGCAAGAGAGGTGCAGAAAGAGGCAAGAGAGGTGCAGAAAGAGGGAAGAAGAGTGAAGAAAGAGGCAAGAGAGGTGCAGAAAGAAGCAAGAGATGTGCGGAAAGAGGGAAGAAGGGTGCAGAAAGAGGCAAGAGGGGTTCAGAAAGAGGCAAGCAAACTGCAGAAAGAGGCAAAAGAGGTGCAGAAAGAGGGAACAGGGATGCAGACAGAGGCAACAGAGGTGCAGAAAGAAGCAACAGAGGTACAGAAAGAAGGGAAAAGGGTGCAGAAATTTACAAGAGGGGTGCAGAAATTTTCAAGAGAGGTGCATAAAGAAGCAAGAGAAGTGCAGATAGAATCAACAGAGATGCAGAAAGAGGCAAGAGGGGTGCAGAAAGAGGCAAGAGGGGTGCAGAAAGAGGCAAGAGAAGTACAGAAAGAAGCAACAGAGGTGCAGAAAGTGGCAAGAGAACTGCAGAAAGAGGCAAGAGAGGTGCAGAAAGATGCAAGAGAGGTGCAGAAAGAGGGTAGAAGGGTGCAGAAAGAGGCAAGAGGGGTGCAGAAAGAAACAATAGAGGTGCAGAAAGAGGCAAGAGAAGTGCTGAAAGAAGCAACAGAGGTGCAGAAAGAGGCAAGAGAAGTGCAGAAAGAGGCAAGAGAGATGAGGAAACAGGTAAGAGAGGTGCAGAAAGAGGAAACAGGGGTACAGAAAGAGGCAAGAGAGGTGCAGAAAGAGGGAAGAGCGGTGCAGAAAGAAGCAAATGAGGTGCAGAAAGAGGCAAGAGACGTGCAGAAACAGGCAAGAGAAGTGCAGAAAGTGGCAAGAGATTTGCTGAAAGAAGAAACAGAGGTGTAGAAAGAAGCAGGAGAAGTGATGCAAGAGACAAGAGAGTTGAAGAAAGAAAGAAGAGAGGTGCAGGAAAAGCAAGAGAAGTGCAGAAAGAGGCAAGTGAGGTGCAGAAAGATGCACGAGAGGTGCAGAAAGAGGCAAGTGAGGTGCAGAACAGGCAAGAGGGGTGCAGAAAGAGACAAGAGAAGTGCAGAAAGAAGCAACAGAGGTGCAGAAGGAGGGAAGAGAACTGCAGAAAGAGACAAGGGAGTTGCAGAAACAGGCAAGAGAGGTGCAGAAAGAGGGGTGCAGAAAGAGGCAAAAGGGGTGCAGAAAGAGGCAAGAGAAGTGCAGAAAGAAGCAACTGAGGTACAGAAAGAGGCAAGAGAACTGCAGAAAGAGGCAAGAGAGATGCAGAAAGAGGGAAGAGGGGTGCAGAAAGAGTCATGAGGGGTGCAGAAAGAAGCAACAGAGGTGCAGAAAGAAGCAAGAGAAGTGCAGAAAGAAGCAACAGAGGTGCAGAAAGAGGCAAGAGGGTTGCATAAAGAGGTAACAGAAGTGCAGAAAGAAGCAACAGAAATGCAGAAAGGGGCAAGAGAAGTGCAGAAAGAGGCAAGAGAAGTGCAGAAACAGGCAAGAGAGGTGCAGAAACAGGCAACAAAGGTACAGAAAGAGGGAAGAGGGATGCAGAAAGAGGGAAGAGGGGTGCAGAAAGATGCAAGAGAAGTGCAGAAAGAAGCAAGAGAAGTGCAGAAAGAAGCAACAGAGGTGCAGAAAGAGGCAAAAGGGGTGCAGAAAGAAGCAAGAGCGGTGCAGAAAGAAGCA
The DNA here is from genome assembly GCA_963921515.1 of Calotriton arnoldi. NCBI lineage: Eukaryota > Metazoa > Chordata > Amphibia > Caudata > Salamandridae > Calotriton > Calotriton arnoldi. The sequence continues at coordinate 11,522 of CAWUFW010031931.1, read as the reverse complement.
AGGGAAGTGCAGAAAGAAGTAAGTGAGGTGCAGAAAGAGGCAAGAGAAGTGCAGAAAGAGGCAAGTGAGGTGCAGATAGAGGCAAGAGACGTGTAGAAAGAGGGAAGAGGGTGCAGAAAGAGGCAAGCGAAGTGAAGAAAGAAGCAACAGAGGTGCAGAAAGAAGCAAGAAAAATGCAGAAAGAGGCAGCAGAAGTCCAGAAAGAGGAAGAAAGGTGCAGAAAGTAGCAAGAGAGGTGCAGAACGAACGGAGGTGCAGAAAGCGGAAGAGATGTGCAGAAAGAGGCAAGAGAAGTGCAGAAAAAGGAAGAAAGGTGCAAAAAGAAGCAAGAGAAATCAAAAAGAGGCAAGTGAGGCGCAGAAAGAAGCAAGAGTGGTTTGTGCACCATTAGCACCAATTTAACACCCACATTTAGCAACAGGTGACCATTCCAGCTTTCCAAAGGGCTTTCCACCACGCTGTAACCCTTGTCTCTCCATTTTTACTAACGTTTGAGCCGTATGAGCTAGAAACAAGGTTTTTTTGTTCAATTCTGAAGATTATTTAGCAGATAATGGATTATGGGGCAAATGCGGAAAATTTATAATTATGCGGAAATCAGTGCAGCCGAACAGTCGCATAATTCCAGTGGCCCTGCTCATACCTCTGATTAGGTCCAGAAGTGCTCCTCAGTGGTTCCTTCTTTTTTTTGTCTCATTGAGTTTATAGTTTAGCTTTTATACACTAAATACCACATACTTTCTAGCCAAATAATTTCACTGCACAACATACCACATAATTCCAGTACACACAACGTACATCCACTCCACTCCAAAAAACATGAGTAAAAATCTTTTACATTTACAATGCCAATAGCTCTAACTCTCGCAAATGCAAGACCTATTATATTGCAAATGCTTCTTTAACTAGTAGTCATGTTTGTAGAGTGGTGGAGAAAGGGGGCTGGGCCTCCGACCAGCACTCAAGAATTCTGCTGTGTATGACTTACAGGAGATACCACGAGGGCTTATTGGCCCCCAAAGTCCCTCAGGAGTAAAGTGGACTTCATCCCCCTACCAGTTGTGTGCCAGGAGGCACATTTGCAGAGTGGTGGAGAAAGGGGGCGAGGCCTGCGAAAACCCCTTAGCAATCCCACTGTGTGGAACATACTGGAGGTAACAGGAGGGGTAGTGGGCCCCCAAGGACATCCTTGGGGGCCAACTACCCCTCCTATTACCTCCAGTAAGTCCCACACAGCAGGATTGCTAAGTTCTCATAGCAGGCCACGCACCCTTTGCCCACCACTCTGCAAATGCGCTCCCTGGCTTGCTCTTGGATAGGGATTGAAGTCCCCTTTGCTGCTCGGGGTTCTTTAGGGCCAACTAGCCTACCTGCTACCTCCAGTAGGCCCACACAGTGGGATTGCTGAGAGATGCACAGAGGCCACACCCCCTTTCTCCACCACTCTGCAAGCGCGGCTCTTGGCGCCATCTTGGTTGGGGATGAAGTCCCCTTGCCTCCTGAGGGTCCCTGGGGGCTAACTAGCCCTCCTGTTACCTCCAGTAAGCCCCACACAGCTGGATTGCTGAGAGGTGCTCAGAGGCCATGCCCCCTTTCTACACCACTCTGCAAACACGCGCCCTGGTGCACTTCTGCTTGGGTGATGAAGTCCACTTTAGCCCTGAGGTCCTCAGGACACAAGGGTACCTCATCACCCCACTAGCAGTGCGCTAAGAGGCGCGTTTGCAGAGTGGTATAAAAAGGGGCGTTGCCTCCTACCACCTCTCAGCAATCCCACTGTGTGGGGCTTACTGGAGGTACCTGGTGGGCTAGTTGGCCCCTAAGGACCCTCACCAGTGAAGGGGGATTCATCCCCCAACCCAGAGCGCGTCAGGAGGCGCGTTTGCAGAGTTGTGCAGGGAGGGGACGGGGCCTCCGGCGAGTTGCCGGTTTCTTTTTTAAATTTTATTTTAGGAAGGGGGCCTGTGTGGCCCCCTTCCCTTGACCCTTTTGGGCCCCGGAGACCCCATCCCCTGGGGCCTGAGCCATTTTTATAAAAATAAAAATAAATGAAAAGGGAGTGGGGCATGCAGCCCCTGTCCGAGGCCGATTACGGGCCTAGGGACCCCATCCCCGGGGCTATGCCTTTGTTTATTTTTACTTTTTAAAGGGGAGGGGGGCCATGTGGCCACCCCTCCCCAGGCCGATTTCGGCCCCGTGGACTCCGTCCCCCGGGCATGGCCAACACTTTCTTTTTTTTTAAAAAAAATGGGTAGGGAGCCTGCGCGGCCTCCCTACCATGTGCCATTTTGGGGCCCGGGGACCCCATCCCCGGGGCTTGGCCTCCTTGTGGGGACGGCGAGGGAGCCCCAATGCCCCCACAGTCCCTACCGGCTTTCTGCCTCCTGTGGGAGCCAGCATTGCTTTTGGCCAGAGGGAGCTGCTAACATGCAGCTCCCTTTGCCCAAAAGCAATTCTGCTTTGCTTCACAGAAGCGAGAGCAGTTTTCCTGCTCTCGCTTCCATGATGCAAAGCAGAAGTGTGCTATGGCAGGGCGGGAGCAGTGCTCCCGCCCTGCCATAGCAAATTGCAATGTCCTGGGAGGGGCACCATGGGACATTGCTGGAGCTGGCCCTGGGGGGTGGTGCTCCCTAGGGCTATGAAGGGCATTAAAGCCTCATGGAGGTGGTGGTCCCCGGGGGTCTGCAATGGACCCCCACATTTAAATAATTAGTGCACCGGGGATGTGGTGGTCCCCGCAGCAGTGTGGGGGGTTCGAGCCACCCCACACTTCATTTAATTTATGAAAGCCCCGGGGAGGTGGCGGTCCCTGGGCCTTGGGAGGCCACGAGGCCCCCCACCCATAATTAATTAAAGCCCCGGGGAGGTGGCGGTCCCCGGGGCAGCGTGGGGGGCAGGAACCCCTCCATGCGTTTTGTTTTTAAAGCCCCAGGGAGGTAGCGGTTCCCGGGGCTGCAGGGGACCCAGGTGGCCCCTGCATCATAATTCAGCATTCCCTCGGGACCTGGCCCACCCGGGGGCTTCAAGAAACCAAAGTTCAGGAGACCGCACTTAAGTTTTTTTTTTTTAAATGCTTTTTTTGGTCCTCGGGGTCCCTGTGGAACCCCTTGAGCAGGCCTAGGGGTCAGGGTGTTTCTAGCCTGCCCCCTTTTCACATTTTTTCACCTTTTTCCTTGTGACTCGGTTCAACAGAGTCACAAGATGGCTGCCTACACTTCCCGGTTGGAATCGTTGGCAGCCAATCAGATTGCAAGGCTCGTGATCGGGAGGGTTCACGGATCCTTCGCGTCCATATATAGATATCTGTAAATATTTAATTTTCTCAAAAACTACTAAACGGATTTACACCATTTAACAAAACGTCGCTTTCTGAACCAAGAGCTACCTTTTTGCCAAATTTGGTGTACTTCCGCTCAGCATTTCGGGCTGTATCCTTGTCTAAAGTTTCCTATAGAAATTAACATGGAGAAAATGCGTTTTGGGACCCCCCTTTTTTCTCAGCCCACGCTTGACGAATCACATCGAAACTTTCAAGACAGGAGCTTACCTGAGCGCCCCATTAGTTTTAAAAGTTTCGCGAAGATTCGTCAAACGGCGCCAAAGATATTGGCAAATCGGAAAATGCTTTTCCTATGGAAACTAGGTCCTAACTATAACTACCTACTGCCAACCACCAGTAGGATATATATATATCGACGATGTTTTTGTGATCTGGAGGGGAAGCATTGAGAGTGCCCAAGCATTCATATCAGAGATCAATTCTAATGAGTCCAATCTAGAGTTTAATGCCAATTTGAGTACTATCTCAGTTGAATTTCTTGATGCTAAGCTGTATGTCACCAATGGCACACTGAACTCTACACTCCATAGAAAGTCCACGGCAGGCAATTCCACTCTACACGCCTCCAGTTTTCACCCCAGACACCTCATTGCAAGCATCCCCTATGGCGAAATGCTGCGCCTGCGCAGGATCTGCAGCTCTACGAGTGACCTGATTACCTGTCAGAGGGACGCACACATAAGATTTAAGGCACGGGGGTACACTGACATAGACATCATCACGGCCACCAACAAGGCTAACTCTACACCTAGGGAGGTGCTCTTACAAGGTAGGCCCAGCACAATTCCCGATGACACCGACATGCAGGTTGAGCCCTCTGGCCTAGGCACGGTTAGCACCCGCCTGATTATCACGCACAACACAGAGGAGCGTGCCATCAAGTCCATCGTTAATAAGTACTGGGGGATTATTAAATCTGATCTTACCCTCGGACCTATAGTAGCTCAACGCCCAGAGAGAGCATTCTCCATGCATGATGTCTTGGTCAGGAGCAATCCTGAAGTCTCCACCAAAACTAATTGGCTAGCTGACATTAAAGGGTTTTTCAAATGTAACAGCTGCAGGGCATGCAAATTTGGAGTCAATGTCAGCCAGATCACAACAATGTTCCGTGATGAGCCCCTAAAAATCAAACATAGACTCTCATGCAGGACCGAATACGCAGTCTATGTACTTGAATGCAAATGTGGCCTCAGGTATGTGGGTAGCACCAAGTTACAGGTACATCTCTGCATTCTTCAACACCTCAGGGCTATAGTCAACAGTGACTCCACGTACCCTGTCGCTCGACACTTTAAGGAGGTCCACAACAATAACCTAGAACACTTTAAATATTTTGTTGTAGACTGTGTGCCGCCACTCAGACGGGGAGGCAATAGAGAGAAACAACTGTGTCAACTAGAATATAGGTACATTCTTGAACTGAATACCAGGGCACCCGCAGGACTCAACATGAGTGAGGACCTTCACAATTTTCTGTAGTCTCACTTCACAGCTGCATCCATAAGTTACTCTACTAGTCAGTGTGAGAAGTTGGCCTGGTATATGCTGTCCACTAATTATAGTGGGCACCTTGCACCAGTCCAAACAACCCCTTATTGGAGATAGGTTAAAGACAACCTTTATTGAAAGCTATCCTAGTGGTAGCTATGGAGAGCAGCCTTCAGGCTAAGTCTTGAAGGAATGTAAAGCAGCTTGTTTTACCAGTCTATAATCTCTTGAGTGACCAAATGAAAGAGGACCACACCAGGTATATATTCAAAATATATGTATTTATTGCTAAACACACCCCTCTAGTCTCTTTATGAGGCTAGAGTTCGAAGTACATAAGTTATAAGTTAGTTATCAACAGTAATAGCACAAATACACGTTTGAGCCCTAGGGGAGTACCAAACCATATACCAATAAAGTGGTATAAGAACCACGACTGAGCTAGACACAAGGCCTAGAGCCTGTAGAAGTGCTTGGACCACAAGGAACCACCCAAGGTAGTGACACAGGGGACCCACGGGGGACCGCGTGCAGTGTGAGAACACAGCCGCGAATCGCCGTTGACTTCTATGGGGAAAGTCGCGGTTGGAATTTTAAAGAAAAGGGACACTTAGAGGAGGACTTGGAGCAAACCCTTTTAGAACTGGGTCGTTCTAGAGTCTATACCCACAGGAGCACCAGAGTACTCGAGTTACCTCACCCAGGGAAGCCGGGTGCATAGGTGTCTTTCGGGGTCGGATTTCGTCGTCGTTTTCAATGGCGATCTGCTGCAAAGTGCTGCTGGCGGCCAAGTCGAAAGTGTTCGGGTGGATCCAAAGGTGGATCGAAGATCTGAAGAACCTGAAAGCAGAGGGGACAGAGTCTGGGTCACTAGCCAGTGACCAGGAAGGCGATGAGCGGATGCCCACCGATGTCGGGTGCTTCAGGTAGGTTGACAGTCGTCTTGACTCTTCAGCCACGAGGTCCAGGAGGTGTCGACGATGACCAGGAGCTGGATTCGAGCTGTCGGATGAGGTCTGTCGATTGCTGAGGTGTCGGCGACCAGATTGGACCCAACAAGCCTTGGCAACGGCAAGTCTTGTGGAAATAGAAGAAGGACGGTGGTGCAGACCAGCAAGATCTGAGGGACTCACCCAGCGAGGGTAAGTCAGGGCAGGCCTGGAGCAACCAGGGAAGCCTAATTAGAATAAGAGTTGCCTTCGGGAGGGCCCACTAGCCAATGGACTAGCGACTGCAAAGGAGCCTCAAGTGGACGCACTTAGAGCTGGCTCACGGGACACTCGTGGAGTGGGGGCCAGTGATCTTCAGTGCAGTCGGTGCTGGAGGCGGGGGCTACTTGGAGCCCAAAGCACAACTTCATGGAAGCCCATGAAGAGGATGCACTTGCAAATGTGCTCGGTGTCCAGGGGTCATGGTTCCACGTTACCCACAACAGCTACGGGCCTCAGCTTTGCTGGGGACTCAGGGCAGCCTCGGGGAAGTCTGGAAATCCACCTCTGGTGATGCAAAGACTTCGGCGTCCGGCGGGAGCTTCAGCGATGCAGACCGGACAATTGATTCTTTGGTGCCTGCCAAGCAGGGGAGTCACTCCTTGACCCCAAGGGAGATTCTTCAGTCCTCTAATCTTAAAGTAGAGCGTCGAAGGTCCAGGATTCTGTGTCAGAGTTTCGTCCAGGTAAATCTAAAGTCCTAAGGACTGGGGTCCCATACTTATACCAAGTAGGGGGTTGGACATACTCTGGGGACCCACCTATGGGAGGGTCAGGGCAGAGGGTGGTTACACCCCTTTCCCTTTGTCCAGTTTCGCGCCAGAGCAGGGGCTATAAGCCCCTGAGCCGGTTTGAACTGGGGCATGCACTAGGGACACCAAATGTGCCCCCAGTGCAGGACTTCAAAGCACCAGAGAGTGCTCCCGCCCAGCCCCAATACACACTATCCTGTCTGGGGAGGTGGTTACACCTCCCTGGGACAGGAAACCTATTGTCCAGGCCTCCCCTGCCGGAGTTTCGGTCAGCAGCAGGAGGCCAGACTCGTGTTTGTGGCAGCGGCATCCATTTTGTGATGCCAGGGCTTGGAAAGAAGTTACCGGGCAGGCCGGTGTGACATGTCTCTCCCTCTAGAAGGGTGGAATGCTACCCCCGCCACCAGAACTGGTGGGGGTAGTATTCCAAGATGTTTGACACCAAACACGACATGTTTCCGTGCAGCCATCCCAAAGTTAGCATTTAACGCGAGGTTATAATGCGCTTAAGAGTATATGGTCAGGCTGCACTGCAAACAGCATCAGAGGAGGTACTCCGAATGCTGCAGAGGGGCTCTGCTCGTGCAGGGGCACCCTCTCACATAAAAACCAAGCACTCTGCCTTCAGGATTTTCAAGGCCTGCCATAGGAGTGACTTATAGGTTTATAGGTGTGTGCAATGGTAGTGATATAGGTAGCCTATACCACTGTAAGGGGTGCATGCACCACCTTACTCAGGCTGCAGTAGCAGGCCTGTGGTGTCATTTTGGCTGGCCTTCCAGGGGTGGCATAATACATGCTTCAGCCCCTGGCAGGCCTCTGAGGTACCTATGCCCTGGGTACATAGTATACCATATACTAGGGACTTACAAGGGCACTCCAGATTCCAATCAGAGATGTGCCTAAGGCACATGGAAACCATTTTAGAGAGGAAGTAGCTAGGCTGGGGTCCTGATTAGCAGGGCCCCAGCCAGACTAAAGTCGAAAAACAGTGAAGCACCAGCAAAAGTGGGGGTACCCATGTGAAGCAGATCCTACTCTCCTACACAACCCCCCCAAACGTAGGGACATTAAACTAACCTTGCCCAGTTAAGTCTTCATGTTCTAAGTGGAAGTACCTAGAGAGTCCATCTGCATTGGCATGGTTACTCCCAGGTCTATGTTCCACTGTGAAGTCCATCCCCTGTAGGGAAATGGACCACCTAAGTAGTTTGGGGTTTTCACCCTTCATTTGTTTTAGCCATAAGAGGGGCTTATGGTCTGTTTGAACAAGGAAGTGAGTACCAAACAAGTATGGCCTCAACTTCTTCAGAGCCCAGACCACAGCAAAGGCCTCCCTCTCAATGGCTGACCAACGTTTCTCTCTAGGGGTCAGCCTTCTGCTAATAAAAGCTACTGGCTGATCCTGACCTTCATCATTCAATTGTGACAGTACAGCCCCTACCCCCAATTCAGATGCATATGTTTGGACAATGAACTTCTTGGAGTAATCAGGACTCTGTAGAATGGGAGCAGTGCACATTGCCTGCTTTAGGTCATCAAATGCCTTTTGACAGCTAACTGTCCACTGAACCTTTTGGGCATTTTCTTGGAAGTTAAGTTATTCAGGGGGTCACTATTGATCCATACCCCTTGACAAATCTCCTATAGTACCCAGTCAGGCCTAAAAAGGCTCTCACCTGAGTCTGGGTAGTTGGAGCAGTCCAGTCCATGATGGTCTGGATCTTGCTCTGCAGTGGTTGAACCTGGCCTCCACCCACAAGGTGGCCCAGGTACACAACCTGACTCTGCCCTATCTGGCACTTGGTGGCCTTGATAGTCAGGCCTGCTTTCTGCAGGGCCTGTAAAAATTTCTGAGGTGGACCAGGTGATCCTCCCAGGTGGAGCTAAAGACAGCAATATCATCTAGATATGCTGCACTATAGGCTTCCAGACCTGTAAGGACTGTATTCACCAACCTCTGAAAAGTGGCAGGTGCATTCTTCAGGACCAAAGGGCATCACCACAAATTGATAATGCCCACTAGGGGTTGAGAATGCTGTTTTTGGCTTTGCATCATCAGCTAGTCTGATCTGCCAGTAGCCAGCTGTCAGGTCAAATGTGCTTAGATACTTGGCTGAGGCCAAAGTGTCTATTAGCTCATCTGCCCTAGGTATTGGATGGGCATCAGTCCTAGTGACTGCATTGAGACCCCTGTAGTCCACACAAAACCTCATGTCTCTTTTCCCACCATTGGTGTGAGGTTTTGGCACAAGGACCACTGGACTAGCCCAAGGGCTATCTGAGGGTTCAATAACTCCCAAATCTAACATCTTCTGGACTTCTGTCCTGATACAGTCCCTGACATGGTCAGGTTGCCTATAAATCTTATTTTTAATAGGCAGACTGTCCCCAGTGTCCACTTCATGAGTGCACCAGGTGGTCTGACTGGGTGTCAGTGAGAATATGTGCCTGAACTGATTGAGCACCTGTCTGCAATCAGTTTGCTGCTGGGCAGTGAGGCTGCCTGCCAAGGCTACACCATCCACTGACCCATCATCAGGGTTCTGTGAGAGCAGGTCGGGGAGTGGGTCACTCTCTTCCTCCTGTCCCTCATCAGTAGCCATGAGCAAGCCCATGTCTGCCCTGTCCACATATGGTTTTAATCTATTGACATGGAGAACCCTGTGGGGACTCCTGGGTGTTCCCAGGTCTACTAAGTAGGTAACCTCACCCTTCTGTTCAACAATGGTATGGGGTCCACTCCATTTGTCTTGGAGAGCTGCTGGGGCCACTGGCTCCAACACCCACACCTTCTGTCCTGGCTGGTAAACAGTCAGTACAGCCTTTGGTCATGCCAGGCTTTTGCAGTTCCTGGCTAGCCTCAAGGTTTTTAGTTGCCTTTTCATGTACTCAGCCATCCTGGAGCGGAGACCAAGTACATAGTCCACTATGTCTTGCTTTGGGGGCTTGAGAGGTAACTCCCATCCTTCCTTCACCAAGCACAAAGGGCCCCTGACAGGGTGACCAAACAAAAGTTCAAAAGGGCTGTAGCCAACCCCTTTTGAGGCACTTCCCTGTATGCAAATAAAAGGCAGGGCAAGAGTATGTCCCATCTTCGCCTAAGCTTTTCTGGGAGCCCTTTAATCATGCCCTTCAAGGTTTTGTTGAATCTCTCAACTAAACCATTGCATTGTGGGTGATAGGGTCTGGTGAACTTGTAAGTCACTCCACACTCCTTCCACATTGCTTTCAAGTATCCAGACATAAAGTTAGCACCCCTGTCTGATACAACCTCCTTAGGGAAACCCACTCTTGAGAAAATTCCCAGGAGGGCCCTTGCCACCACAGGTGCTGTAGTGGTCCTAAGGGGAATAGCCTCTGGGTACCTGGTGGCATGATCCACTACCACCAGGATAAACCTGTGCCCAGATGCTGTTTGGGGATCCATGGGACCAACAATGTCAATCCCCACCCTTTCAAAGGGAACCCCCACCACAGGTAGTGGTATCAGGGGGCCTTTGTAGTGCCACCTGCCTTGCCACTGGCCTGGCAGGTTACACAGGAGCGACAAAACTCCTTGGTGTCTTCAGACATGTGGGGCCAGTGAAAGTGAGGGACAATTCTGTCCCAAGTCTTGTTCTGGCCCAGGTGACCTGCTAAGGGAATGTCATGGGCTAGGGTCAATAGGAAGCCCCTGAACTTCAGAGGTATAACCAACCTCCTGGTGGCACCAGGCTTGGGGTCTCTACACTCTGAGTACAAGAGTCCATCATCCCAATACACTGTATGGGGACCACTAGCTTTCCCAGCAGCCTCAGCAGCAGCTTGCTGTCTGAGGGGTTCAAGAGAGGGCAGCTCTGCTGCTCCTGGCTCAGATCTGCCCTGGAAGGGCCCCCTGTCCCCAAGAACTCAACCTGGTCAGGTTCAAGCTCCTCTGGGACAGTTCCTTCCTCAGGACTGAGATCATGCCCCTCAAGAGACTGATCTTCCTTCTGAGCCAAGGGGAAGGCACTGCCTTTACCCTACTACTCCTCTTCTTGGAGGGCACTTGGTCCATTATTCCAGAATCCAAGGCCTGTTCAGTGTTAGACATTTTGGCTTGTGACCTGGTCACAGCAAACACATCTGCAGGGATGCCCAGCATTTCTGCATGGGTCCTGAGCTCCACTTCTGCCCAAGCTGAAGTTTCTAAATCATTGCCAAGCAAGCATTCAACTGGTAGGTCTGCACTTACCACAACCTTCTTAAGGCCAGTTACCCTCCCCAGGAGAAGTTAACAACTGCCAGAGTATGGTCTGTTCTGACATTGCTAGCATTGGTCACTTAGTACATTTCACCAAGTATAATCTGCCCAGGATTCACAAGGTCTTGTGTCACCATGGTGACACTTGCCCCTGTGTCCCTAAATGCCAAAGCCTCTTTTCCATTGATTAAGGGCTGTTGCCTGTACTTGCCCAGATTACTGGGACTCACAGAGGAGGTCACATCCATGCCTCCATCACAGACTAGGACAGCCTGAGTGAGTTCTCTGACTAGGTCAGAGCTCATCTCCTTACCCAGGGTCAACCCTACTAAACCCTTGGCTGGTGTAGTCCCACCACCAACTGTAACTGCACTAGGGGAGCAGGTGCCTTAGGGGCATTGGTGGGGGCTGGAGTAGAGTCTTTGGACTTGGTGCAATCACTGGTCCAGTGGGTCTTTTGCTTACAGACCTTGCACCATGGTTTCTTTTGGCCTTTCCCTTTGTTAGACTGTGAATCCCCACCTGAAGAAGATTTTGGGGGCCTTGTGAAAACTTCTGGTCTTTACCCTTCTCCCCACCCTTATCAGAGTTCTTAGAATCTTGCTTCTTTGGGTCACCACCTTGGTTCTGTACCTTCTGCCTCACCCTGGTTCTGACCCATTTGTCTGCCTTCTTTCCCAATTCTTGGGGAGAGGTCAGATCAGAGTCCACCAGGTGCTGATGCA
>CAWUFW010031930.1:0-14737 GCA_963921515.1 Calotriton arnoldi | reverse complement strand
CCACCGCAAAATCGCTGACATCCACGACAGCTTCAACACCACGACTGCCCCGGCAACCACCGAGACCACTGCCCCCACAACCACCAACCGCCTGCTCTCCTAGACCAACATCAACGACGAGGACACCAGCGAGATCATGAACACCATCCACTCCGGTTCACCGCTAGACCCGTGCCCTCACCACATCTTCAACAAAGCCAGTACAGCCATCGCGCCCCATCTCCGGAAAATAATCAACATCTCCTTCGAGACAGCAATTTTCCCGGAAAGCTGGAAGCATGCCGAGATCACCGCCTTACTCAAGAAACCCAAGGCAGACCCCAAGGACCTCAAGAACTTCCGACCCATCTCTCTGCTCCCGTTCCCCGCGAAGGTCACCGAGAAAATCGTCAACAAACAACTGACCCGCTACCTCGAGGAGAACAACATCCTGGACCCTTCCCAGTCCGGCTTCCGCAGCAACCACAGGACCGAAACCGCCCTCATCGCCGCCACCGATGACATCAGGACCCTGCTAGACAACGGAGAAACAGCAGCCCTCATCCTCCTGGACCTATCAGCCGCCTTCGACACGGTCTGCCACCACACACTACGAACACGCCTTCACGACGCCGGGATCCAAGAGAAGGCCCTGGACTGGACCACATCCTTCCTTTCCGGCAGAACACAAAGCGTCCGCCTCGCCCCCTTCCGATCCAAGGCCACCAAGATCATCTGCGGCGTACCCCAAGGCTCCTCCCTCAGCCCAACGCTGTTCAACATCTACATGGCACCCCTCGCCCACGTCGCCTGACAGCACAACCTCAACATCATCTCCTACGCCGACGACACCCAGCTGATCCTCTCCCTCACCAAAGACCCTCACACCTCCAAAGCCCACCTCCACGAAGGAATGAAGGCCATCGCCGAATGGATGAGGACCAGCCGCCTGAAGCTGAACTCGGACAAGACGGAGGTCCTCATCCTTGGTTCCAACCCTTCAGCCTGGGACGACTCCTGGTGGCCAACATCACTGGGAACAGCCCCGCCACCCACCGACCACGTACGCAACCTAGGGGTCATCCTCGACCCCACCCTCTCCATGACTAAGCAGGTCAACGCCGTTTCCTCATCCTGCTTCAACATCCTCCGAATGCTCCGCAGGATCTTCAAGTGGATCCCCACCGAAACAAGAAAAACAGTCACCCAGGCCCTCGTCACCAGCAGGCTGGACTACGGAAACGCCCTCTACGCAGGAAGGACGGCTAAGCTCCTGAGACTGCTGCAACGCATCCAGAACGCCTCTGCACATCTTATCCTCGACATCCCCCGACGCAGCCACATCACACCCCACCTGAGAGACCTGCACTGGCTCCCTGTCAACAAGAGGATAACCTTCAAGCTCCTCACCCATGCACACAAAGCACTCCACAACTCCGGACCAGCATACCTCAACAGACGACTCAGCTTCTACACCCCCACCCACCAGCTCCGCTCGACCAGCCTCGCCCTCACCACAGTCCCCCGCATCCGGAAAATGACCGCCGGCAGCAGATCCTTCTCCCACCTCGCCGCCAAGACCTGGAACACCCTCCCCACCAACCTCCAACAGACCCAAGACCTACTGGCCTTCAGAAGACTCCTCAAGACCTGGCTCTTCGATCAGTAGCAGCACCACCCCCCTCTTCCCCCAGCGCCTTGAGACCATCGCGGGTATGTAGTGCGCTTTATAAGTGACATGATTGATTGATTGATTGACCTGAAGCCATCTTGATTGGAATAAACTGGTAACACTTAAAACATTTAATTTAAAAAGGAACAAAATGATGGGGTTCATCTTGTCATAGAAATTATGGTTAGTGCTCTGGAAAGAAAAATTAGGACATGTTTCAAGTGTGATCTCAAATATCTTCCTGTTATATTTCAACAGGAGCAGCCTGTCAGTTGATGCCTTTGTGTTCTACTGCAGCTTCCCAGAGTTTTCTAAAGAACAACTAGAGCGCTAACCGTCTTACTTATGACAAAAGTATGGCACACCTGAAGCCATCTTGATTGGAATAAACTGGTAACACTTAAAACATTTAATTTAAAAAGGAACAAAATGATGGGGTTCATTTTGTCATAGAAATTATGGTTAGTGCTGTAGAAAGAAAAATTAGGACATGTTTCAAGTGTGATCTCAAATATCTTCCTCTTATATTTCAACAGGAGCAGCCTGTCAGTTGATGCCTTTGTGTTCTACTGCAGCTTCCCAGAGTGTTCTAAAGAACAACTAGAGCGCTAACAGTCTTACTTATGACAAAAGTATGGCACACCTGAAGCCATCTTGATTGGAATAAACTGGTAACACTTAAAACATTTAATTTAAAAAGGAACAAAATGAGGGGTTCATTTTGCCATAGAAATTATGGTTAGTGCTGTAGAAAGAAAAATTAGGACATGTTTTAAGTGAGATCTCAAATATCTTCCTGTTATATTTCAACAGGAGCAGCCTGTCAGTTGATGCCTTTGTGTTCTACTGCAGCTTCCCAGAGTGTTCTAAAGAACAACTAGAGTGCTAACAGCCTTACTTATGACAAAAGTATGGCACACCTGAAGCCATCTTGATTGGAATAAACTGGTAACACTTAAAACATTTAATTTAAAAAGGAACAAAATGAGGGGGTTAATTTTGCCATAGAAATTATGGTTAGTGCTGCAAAAAGAAAATTTAGTGCATGTTTTAAGTGATATCTCAAATCCTCTTCTATTTCATTAGAAAATTCTGACATGCAGACTGAAACAATCACTTTCAATACCAGCAGTAGACTTCCAGTTAACTCCTTGGTGAGCAGTAGCTTTACTACAGTGATCTAATGAACAACTAGAGTGCTAACATTCTGAATTTATGGCAAATGTGTGACACATCTGAATGCCTTCTTGATGGAATCAAAGTAAAAAACTGAAAGCATTTCCTACTGAGGAGACTTCAGTAAATGAGGAAATTAGGAAACTTCATAACAAAGAAGTCTTCCAAGATGGCCACCAGTGAAAAAAGAGCCCAAATGTAGCACACATATTACCCAGATGTAGCCCACATATAGCCCAATGACAAAAGTGTGCAAAACACTTTTTAATTTTAATTTTTTGCAGTTTTATGTAGTGCAGACTGGTCAGGTATTGGAGCGTTGCAACTTAAAACATGACCCCCTACACTACAAAAATACCACTGCACTACCCTAAACCCTAAAACACTACCCCCAGCACGACCCCCTACACTACACAAGCACCACTGCACTATCCTAAACCCTAAAACACTACCCCCAGCATGACCCCCTACACTACACAAACACCACTGCACTACCCTAAACCCTAAAACACTACCCCAACACCACTGCACTAACCTAAATCCTAAAACACTACCCCCAGCACGACCCCCTACACTACCCAAACACCACTGCACTACCCTAAAAATGACCCTCTACACTACACAAACACCACTGCACTACCCTAAACCCTAAAACACTACCCCCAGCACGACCCCCTACACTACACAAGCACCATTGCACTACCCTAAACCCTAAAACACTACCCCCAGCACGACCCCCTACACTACACAAACACCACTGCACTACCTTAAACCCTAAAACACTACCCCCAGCACGACCCCCTACACTACCCAAACACCACTGCACTACCCTAAAACATGACCCCTCCACTACACAAACACCACTGCACTACCCTAAACCCTAAAACACTACCCCCAGTGTGAGAAGTTGGCCTGGCATATGCTGTCCACTAATTATAGTGGGCACCTTGCACCAGTCCAAATCGACTCTTATGGTAGGTAGGTTAAAGACAACCTTATTGAAAGCTATCCTAGTGGTAGCTATGGAGAGCAGCCTTCAGGCTAAGTCTTGAAGGAATGTAAAGCAGCTTGTTTTACCAGTCTATAATCTCTTGAGTGACCAAATGAAAGAGCACCACACCAGGTATATATTCAAAATATATGTATTTATTACTAAACACACCCCTCTAGTCTCTTTATGAGGCTAGAGTTCAAGTACATAGGTTATAAGATCTTAAATCACAGTAATAGCACAAATACACGTTTGGGCCCTAGGGGCGTACCAAACCATATACCAATAAAGTGGTATGCGAACCACGACTGAACTAGACACTAGGCCTAGAGCCTCTAGAAGTGCTTGGACCACAAGGAACCACCCAAGGTAGTGACACAGGGGACCCACGGGAGACGCGTGCAGTGTAAATACACAACCGCGATACGCCGTTAACTTCTATGGAGAAAGTCGGGATCGGGAAAATAGAGGAAAGGGACACTTAAAATAGGACTAGGACAAAACCCTTTGAGATCTAGGACTTTGAAGAGTCTCTACCCACGGGAGCACCGGAGTACTCGTGTTACCTCACCCAGGGAAGCCGGGTGCATAGGTGCCTTTCGGGGTCGGGTTTCGTCGTCGATTCGAATGGCGATCTGCTGCAAAGTGCTGCTGGCGACCAGGAGAAAAGTGTCCGGGTGGATCCAAGAGTGGATCGGAGTTCTGAAGAACCTGAAAGCAGAGGGGACAGAGTCTGGGTCACTAGCCAGTGACCAGGAAGGCGATGGACAGATGCCCACCGATGTCGAGTGCTTCAGGTGCGGTGACGGTCGTCTTGACTCTTCAGCCACGAGGTCCGGGAGGCGTTGTCGGCGACCAGGAGCAGGATTCGGGCTGGTGCTCGATGTCTGTCGAGTGCTGAGGTGTCGGCGACCGGATTGGACCCAACAAGCCTTGGCAACGGCAAGTCTCGAGTAAGATGTAGATCGTCGATGATGCAGACCAGCAAGGTCTGGGGAACTCACCCAGCGAGGGTAAGTGAGGGCAGGCCTGGAGCAACCAGGATGCCAAGTAAAGAAAAGATTGGCCTTCGTCAAGGGCTACTAGCCAACGGGCTAGCGACCGCGAAGGAGCCTCGTGACGCCGCACGTGGAGCTGGCTTACAGGACACTCGTGGAGTGGGGGCCAGTGATCTTCGGTGCAGGTGGTGCTGGAGGCTAGGGCTACTCGGAGCCCAAAGCATGACTTCTTGGAAGACCCAGAAGATGGTGCACTTGCAAGTGTGCTCGGTGTCCAGGGGTCACGGTCTCAAGTCACCCACGATAGCCACGGGCCTCAGCTTTGCTGGGGACTCAGGGTAGCCTCGGGAAAGTCTAAGAATCCACCTCTGGTGATGCGATGACTTCGGCGTCCGACGGGAGCTTCAGTGATGCGAACCGGACAGATGCTTCTTTGGTGCCTGCCAAGCAGGGGAGTCACTCCTTGACCCCAAGGGAGATTCTTCAGTCCTCTAATCTTGTCGTAGAGCGTCGAAGGTCCAGGATTCAGTGTCAGAGTTTCGTCCAGGTATAATCTAAAGTCCTAAGGACTGGGTTCCTACCTTTATTCTAAAAATAGGGATGGACTACTCTGTGGCCCCACCTATGGGTGGGTCAGGGCAGAGGGGTGGCTACACCCCTTTCCCTTTGTCCAGTTCACGCCAAAGCAGGGGCTGCAAGCCCCTGATCCGGTTTGAACTGGGGTATGCACAGGGACACCAAATGTGCCCCCAGTGCAGGACTTCAAAGCACCCGAAAGTGCTCCCGCCCAGCCCCAATACACATTGTCCTGTCTGGGGAGGTGGTCACACCTCCCTGGGACAGGAAACCTATTGTCCAGGCCTCCCCTGCCGGAGTTTCGTCCAGCAGCAGGAGGCCAGACTCGTGTCTGTGGCAGCAGCATCCATTTTGTGATGCCAGGGCTCTGGAAAGAAGTTACCGGACTCGCCAGAGTTAACATGCCTTTCCCTCTAGAAGGGTGGAATGCTACCCCCGCCGCCAGGATTGGCGGGGGGTAGTATTCCAAGATGTTTGACACCAAACACGACATGTTTAGGTGCAGCCATTCCATAGTTAGCATTTTACCGCGAGGATATAATGCGTTTAAGAGTATATGGTCAGGCTGCACTACAAACAGCATCAGAGATGGTCTCCGAACGCCGCAGAGGGGCCCTGCTCATGCAGGGGCACCCTCTCACATAGGAACCATGCACTCTGCCTTTAGGATTGATAAGGCCTGCCTTAGGAGTGACTTATAGGTTTATATGTGTGTATGCATTTAGTGATATAGGTAACCTATACCACAGCAAGGGGTGCATGCACCACCTTACCCAGGCTGCAGTAGCAGACCTGTGGTGTCAGTTTGGATGGCCTACCAGGGGTGGCATAATACATGCTGCAGCCCCTGGCAGGCCTCTGAGGTACCTATGCCCTTGGTACATAGTATACCATATACTAGGGACTTACAAGGGCACTCCAGATCCCAATCAGTGATGTGCCTAAGGCACATGGAGACCCTTTTAAAGAGGAAACAGCTAGGCTGGGGTTCTGAATAGCAGGGCCCCAGCCAGACTAATGTCGAAAACCAGTGAAGCATCAGCAAAAAGTGGGGGTACCCATGTGAAGCAGATCCTACTCTCCTACACAGCCCCCCCAAACGTAGGGACATTAAACTAACCTTGCCCAGTTAAGTCTTCATGTTCTAAGTGGAAATACCTAGAGAGTCCATCTGCATTCGCATGGTTACTCCCAGGCCTATGTTCCACTGTAAAGTCCATCCCCTGTAGGGAAATGGACCACCTAAGCAGTTTGGGGTTTTCACCCTTCATTTGTTTTAGCCATAAGAGGGGCTTATGGTCTGTCTGAACCAGGAAGTGTGTACCAAACAAGTATGGCCTCAACTTCTTCAGAGCCCAGACCACAGCAAAGGCCTCCCTCTCTATGGCTGACCAACGTTTTTCTCTAGGGGTCAGCCTTCTGCTAATAAAAGCTACTGGCTGATCCTGACCTTCTTCATTCAATTGTGACAGTACAGCCCCTACCCCCAATTCAGATGCATCTGTTTGAACAATGAACTTCTTGGAGTAATCAGGACTCTGCAGAATTGGAGCAGTGCACATGGCCTGCTTGAGGTCATCAAATGCCTTTTGACAGCTAGCTGTCCACTGAACCTTTTTGGGCATTTTCTTAGAAGTTAAGTCATTCAAGGGTGTCACTATTGATCCATACCCCTTGACAAATCTCCTATAGTACCCAGTCAGGCCTAAGAAGGCTCTCACCTGAGTCTGGGTAGTGGGAGCAGTCCAGTCCATGATGGTCTGGATCTTGCTCTGCAAAGGTTGAACCTGGCCTCCACCCACAAGGTGGCCCAGGTACACAACCTGACTCTGCCCTATCTGGCACTTAGTGGCCTTGATAGTCAGGCCTGCCTTTTGCAGGGCCTGTAAAACATTCCTGAGGTGGACCAGGTGATCCTCCCAGGTGGAGCTAAAGACAGCAATATCATCTAGATAAGCTGCACTATAGGCTTCCAGTCCTGTGAGAACTGTGTTCACCAACCTCTGGAAAGTGGCAGGTGCATTTTTCAGACCAAAGGGCATTACCACAAATTGATAATGCCCACTAGGGGTTGAAAATGCTGTTTTGGGCTTTGCAGTATCAGCTAGTCTGATCTGCCAGTAGCCAGCTGTTAGGTCAAATGTGCTGAGATATTTGGCAGATGCCAAAGTATCTATGAGCTCATCTGCCCTGGGTATTGGATGGGCATCAGTCCTAGTGACTGCATTGAGACCCCTGTAGTCTACACAAAACCTCATCTCTCTTTTCCCACCACTGGTGTGAGGTTTCGGTACCAGGACTACTGGACTAGCCCAAGGGCTATCTGAGGGTTCAATTACTCCCAACTCCAACATTTTCTGGACTTCAGTCCTGATACAGTCCCTGACATGGTCAGGTTGCCTATAAATCTTGTTTTTAATAGGCAGACTGTCCCCAGTGTCCACTTCATGAGTGCACCAGGTGGTCTGACTGGGTGTCAGTGAAAACATATGTCTAAACTGATTGAGGACTTGCCTGCAATCAGTTTGTTGCTGGGTAGTGAGGCTGCCTGCCAAGGCTACACCATCAACTGACCCATCGTCAGGGTTCTGTGAGAGCAGGTCAGGGAGTGGGTCACTCTCTTCCTCCTGCCCTTCATCAGTAGCCATGAGCAAGCCCATGTCTGCCCTGTCCACATATGGCTTAAGTCTGTTGACATGGAGAACCCTTTGGGGACTCCTGGGTGTTCCCAGGTCCACTAAGTAAGTGACCTCACCCTTCTGCTCAACAATAGTGTGGGGTCCACTCCATTTGTCTTGGAGAGCTGCTGGGGCCACTGGCTCCAACACCCACACCTTCTGTCCTGGCTGGTAAACAGTCAGAACAGCCTTTTGGTCATGCCAGGCCTTCTGAAGTTCCTGGCTAGCCTCAAGGTTTTTGGTTGCCTTTTTCATGTACTCAGCCATCCTGGAGCGGAGACCAAGTACATAGTCCACTATATCTTGCTTTGGGGGCTTGAGAGGTAACTCCCATCCTTCCTTCACCAAGCACAGTGGACCCCTCACAGGGTGGCCAAACAGAAGTTCAAAAGGGCTGTAACCAACCCCCTTCTGAGGCACCTCCCTATATGCGAATAAAAGGCAGGGCAAGAGTATGTCCCATCTACGCCTAAGCTTTTCTGGGAGCCCTTTAATCATGCCCTTCAAGGTTTTGTTGAATCTCTCAACTAAACCATTGCATTGTGGGTGATAGGGTGTGGTGAACTTATAAGTAACTCCACACTCCTTCCACATTGCTTTTAAGTACCCAGACATGAAGTTTGCACCCCTGTCTGATACTACCTCCTTAGGAAAGCCCACTCTTGAGAAGATTCCCAGGAGGGCCCTTGCCACCACAGGTGCTGTAGTGGTCCTGAGGGGAATAGCTTCTGGGTACCTGGTGGCATGATCCACTACCACCAGGATAAACCTGTGCCCAGAGGCTGTTTGGGGATCCATGGGACCAACAATGTCAATCCCTACCCTCTCAAAGGGCACCCCCACCACAGGTAGTGGTATCAGGGGGCCTTTGTAGTGCCACCTGCTTTGCCACTGGCTTGGCAGGTTACACAGGAGCGACAAAACTCCTTACTGTCTTCAGACATGTGGGGCCAGTGAAAGTGAGGGACAATTCTGTCCCAAGTCTTGTTCTGGCCCAGGTGTCCTGCTAAGGGAATATCATGGGCTAGGGTCAATAGGAAGCCCCTGAACTTCAAAGGTATTACCAACCTCCTGGTAGCACCAGGCTTGGGGTCTCTACTCTCTGAGTACAGGAGTCCATCATCCCAATACACTGTATGGGGACCACTAGCTTTCCCAGCAGCCTCAGCAGCAGCTTGCTGTCTGAGGGGTTCAAGGGAGGGGCAGCTCTGCTGCTCCTGGCTCAGATCTGCCCTAGAAGGTCCCCCTGTCCCCAAGAACTCAACCTGGTCAGGTTCAAGTTCCTCTGGGACAGTTCCTTCTTCAGGGCTGAGATCATCCCCTCAAGGGACTGATCTTCCTCCTGAGCCAAGGGGAAGGCACTGCCTTAACCCTACTACTCCTCCTCTTGGAAGGCACTTGGTCCATTCTTCCAGAATCCAAGGCCTGTTCAGTGCTAGACATTTTGGCTTGTGACCTGGTCACAGCAAACACATCTGCAGGGATCCCCAGCATTTCTGCATGGGTCCTGAGCTCCACTTCTGCCCAAGCAGAAGTCTCTAAGTCATTGCCAAGCAAGCATTCGACTGGTAGGTTTGCACTTACCACAACCTTCTTAAGGCCAGTTACCCCTCCCCAGGAGAAGTTAACAACTGCCAGAGTATGGTCTGTTCTGACATTGCTAGCATTGGTCACTTGGTACATTTCACCAAGCATAACTTGCCCAGGTAGCACAAGGTCTTGTGTCACCATTGTGACACTTGCCCCTGTGTCCCTAAATGCCAAAGCCTCTCGTCCATTGATTAAAGGCTGTTGTCTGTACTTGCCCAGATTACTGGGACTCATAGAGGAGGGCACATCCATGCCTCCATCACAGACTAACACAGCCTGAGTCAGTTCTCTAACTAGGTCAGAGCCCAACTCAGTTCCCAGGGTGAACCCTACTAAACCCTTTGCTGGAGCACTTCCACCAACTGTACTAGGGGGAACAGGTGCCTTAGGGGCATTGGTGGGTGCTGGACTGGAGTCTTTGGACTTGGTGCAATCACTGGTCCAGTGGGTCTTTTGCTTACAGACCTTGCACCATGGTTTTCTTTGGCCTTTACCCTTGGTAGACTGGGAATCCCCACCAGAAGAAGATTTTTGGGGGCCTGATGAAGACTTTTGATCTTTACCCTTCTCCCCACCCTTGTCAGAGTTCTTAGCATCTTGCTTCTTGGTTTCCCCACCTTGGTTCTGTACCTTCTGCTTCACCCTGGTTCTGACCCATTTGTCTGCCTTCTTTCCCAATTCTTGGGGAGAGGTCAGATCAGAGTCAACCAGGTACTGATGCAACAGCTGATTTTGACAGTTATTAAGAATCTGCTCCCTCATTATCAGATTATACAATCCTGAGAAGTCACACACCTTACTGCCCATCAACCAGCCTTCCAGAGCCTTGGCAGAACAATCCACATAGTCTACCCAGTCTTGAGTCTGTGCTTTTTGGGTGTCTCTGAACTTCAACCTGTACTGTTCAGTGGTTAGGCCAAACCCATCAATAAGAGCACTCTTCAAGACCTTGTAATTGTCAGCATCCTCCTCTCTAACAGTGAGGAGCTTGTCTCTACCTTTGTCAGCAAAGGAGAGCCACAAGATTGCTGCCCACTGCTCCTGAGGGACCTTCTGTACTTTACAGGCCCTCTCTAAAGCAGTTATCCATTTGTGGATATCATCCCCACTCTGGTAGGGAGGGACAATCTTGCTCAGGTTCCTATGGTCATAGGACCTTTCCCTATCTCTAGGGACATGGCTGCCACCATGGGACTCTAGTCCCAACTTTCTTCTCTCTCTAAGGAGATCTAGGGATTCTCCATCTAAAGCCAATTGCTTCTTCCTGATCTCCAGTTGAGTTTCCTCATACTGGACCAGTCTCTTTCTTCTCTCATGAGAGGATTCCCTCCTGTGAGAAGAAACAGAGCTCCCTATGGAGGTGCCAGAGTGGTTAGACTCCTGAGAAGGAGACCTAGACTTTCTGAGCACACTCATAATCCTTCCTGGGGGGACAAAGGTGTGGTTCTCTAGATCCTCATCTTCATCTTCCCCAGAAGGGATTGGGTTTTCCAGGTATGGGTCATTGTCACCCTCCTGGTCAGTTTCAGAGGGGGGGCTGGGGGTTGTGGTACCCCTGGTCCCTTCCTCATCTGCTGGCCCACCCTCTGCTCCTACCCCTTCAGTCTCTGAGGACTTACTAAGATCATAAGCCACCAACAACTCCTGGAGGTGTTGGGTGGTGGGACTTTGGCCTGTCCTTAATTTCCTCACGTTACACAAAGCTCTCAATTCCAAGAATGGGAGTGTGTCATACTTGGAGGGTGGAAGCTCCATGGCTTCCTGCAAGGTATCTTTGGATCCTGCTTTTAAAGACATTACTAGTGTGGTGTGGTGTATGCACTACCTACTCTAGTGTGGCCTACTAAACTCTCTTGAGTTGTAGAAAGGGTTGTGCTATCCCTTAACACACAACTCCAAGTTCAGTAGAACTTACTGTTATTCTAAGCTTAGATTATATGTACCTTAGGTACCTTTAGTGGTTTTCAGTTGATCAATTCAATTGAGATTATCTGGTAAAACAATAGCAAGCTGGAATCCCACACGCTGCACACCAATGTGAGAAGTTGGCCTGGCATATGCTGTCCACTAATTATAGTGGGCACCTTGCACCAGTCCAAATCGACTCTTATGGTAGGTAGGTTAAAGACAACCTTATTGAAAGCTATCCTAGTGGTAGCTATGGAGAGCAGCCTTCAGGCTAAGTCTTGAAGGAATGTAAAGCAGCTTGTTTTACCAGTCTATAATCTCTTGAGTGACCAAATGAAAGAGCACCACACCAGGTATATATTCAAAATATATGTATTTATTACTAAACACACCCCTCTAGTCTCTTTATGAGGCTAGAGTTCGAAGTACATAGGTTATAAGATCTTAAATCACAGTAATAGCACAAATACACGTTTGGGCCCTAGGGGCGTACCAAACCATATACCAATAAAGTGGTATGCGAACCACGACTGAACTAGACACTAGGCCTAGAGCCTCTAGAAGTGCTTGGACCACAAGGAACCACCCAAGGTAGTGACACAGGGGACCCACGGGAGACGCGTGCAGTGTAAATACACAACCGCGATACGCCGTTAACTTCTATGGAGAAAGTCGGGATCGGGAAAATAGAGGAAAGGGACACTTAAAATAGGACTAGGACAAAACCCTTTGAGATCTAGGACTTTGAAGAGTCTCTACCCACGGGAGCACCGGAGTACTCGTGTTACCTCACCCAGGGAAGCCGGGTGCATAGGTGCCTTTCGGGGTCGGGTTTCGTCGTCGTTTCGTATGGCGATCTGCTGCAAAGTGCTGCTGGCGACCAGGAGAAAAGTGTCCGGGTGGATCCAAGAGTGGATCGGAGTTCTGAAGAACCTGAAAGCAGAGGGGACAGAGTCTGGGTCACTAGCCAGTGACCAGGAAGGCGATGGACAGATGCCCACCGATGTCGAGTGCTTCAGGTGCGGTGATGGTCGTCTTGACTCTTCAGCCACGAGGTCCAGGAGGTGTTGTCGGTGACCAGGAGCAGGATTCGGGCTGGTGCTCGATGTCTGTCGAGTGCTGAGGTGTCGGCGACCGGATTGGACCCAACAAGCCTTGGCAACGGCAAGTCTCGAGTAAGATGTAGATCGTCGATGATGCAGACCAGCAAGGTCTGGGGAACTCACCCAGCGAGGGTAAGTGAGGGCAGGCCTGGAGCAACCAGGATGCCAAGTAAAGAAAAGATTGGCCTTCGTCAAGGGCTACTAGCCAACGGGCTAGCGACCGCAAAGGAGCCTCGTGACGCCGCACGTGGAGCTGGCTTACAGGACACTCGTGGAGTGGGGGCCAGTGATCTTCGGTGCAGGTGGTGCTGGAGGCTAGGGCTACTCGGAGCCCAAAGCACGACTTCTTGGGAGACCCAGAAGATGGTGCACTTGCAAGTGTGCTCGGTGTCCAGGGGTCACGGTCTCAAGTCACCCACGATAGCCACGGGCCTCAGCTTTGCTGGGGACTCAGGGTAGCCTCGGGGAAGTCTGAGAATCCACCTCTGGTGATGCGATGACTTCGGCGTCCGACGGGAGCTTCAGTGATGCGAACCGGACAGATGCTTCTTTGGTGCCTGCCAAGCAGGGGAGTCACTCCTTGACCCCAAGGGAGATTCTTCAGTCCTCTAATCTTGTCGTAGAGCGTCGAAGGTCCAGGATTCAGTGTCAGAGTTTCGTCCAGGTATAATCTAAAGTCCTAAGGACTGGGTTCCTACCTTTATTCTAAAAATAGGGGATGGACTACTCTGTGGCCCCACCTATGGGTGGGTCAGGGCAGAGGGGTGGCTACACCCCTTTCCCTTTGTCCAGTTCGCGCCAAAGCAGGGGCTGCAAGCCCCTGATCCGGTTTGAACTGGGGTATGCACAGGGACACCAAATGTGCCCCCAGTGCAGGACTTCAAAGCACCCGAAAGTGCTCCCGCCCAGCCCCAATACACATTGTCCTGTCTGGGGAGGTGGTCACACCTCCCTGGGACAGGAAACCTATTGTCCAGGCCTCCCCTGCCGGAGTTTCATCCAGCAGCAGGAGGCCAGACTCGTGTCTGTGGCAGCAGCATCCATTTTGTGATGCCAGGGCTCTGGAAAGAAGTTACCGGACTCGTCAGAGTTAACATGCCTTTCCCTCTAGAAGGGTGGAATGCTACCCCCGCCGCCAGGATTGGCGGGGGGTAGTATTCCAAGATGTTTGACACCAAACACGACATGTTTAGGTGCAGCCATTCCATAGTTAGCATTTTACCGCGAGGATATAATGCGTTTAAGAGTATATGGTCAGGCTGCACTACAAACAGCATCAGAGATGGTCTCCGAACGCCGCAGAGGGGCCCTGCTCATGCAGGGGCACCCTCTCACATAGGAACCATGCACTCTGCCTTTAGGATTGATAAGGCCTGCCTTAGGAGTGACTTATAGGTTTATATGTGTGTATGCATTTAGTGATATAGGTAACCTATACCACAGCAAGGGGTGCATGCACCACCTTACCCAGGCTGCAGTAGCAGACCTGTGGTGTCAGTTTGGATGGCCTACCAGGGGTGGCATAATACATGCTGCAGCCCCTGGCAGGCCTCTGAGGTACCTATGCCCTTGGTACATAGTATACCATATACTAGGGACTTACAAGGGCACTCCAGATCCCAATCAGTGATGTGCCTAAGGCACATGGAGACCCTTTTAAAGAGGAAACAGCTAGGCTGGGGTTCTGAATAGCAGGGCCCCAGCCAGACTAATGTCGAAAACCAGTGAAGCATCAGCAAAAAGTGGGGGTACCCATGTGAAGCAGATCCTACTCTCCTACACTCAAGATTACTTTTTCGTACTTAGTCAGCCGACTATGTGTCATGTACTGTGTTTTTGTTCTTGTCAAAAGAATCTCTACTGAATGGGGAACATATACTCTCAGTGGATACCCCATCACTATACCTTCACTTTGTTCCAGACTTACACAAGTAGCAGCAACAGCTTTCAGACATCCAGGCAACGCTTTTGCTATAGGATCTAAAACAGCTGAAAAATAATCAATTGGTCTCTTCATTGTTCCATGTTTTTGTACCAGTACTGAAAATGCACATCCATCTCTTTCA
>CAWUFW010031929.1:0-14738 GCA_963921515.1 Calotriton arnoldi | reverse complement strand
TGTGAGAAGCAGACAATCTGTAGAGAAGGAGTGAGGTAGAGCCATGGCTGAGTGTACTTTCTAGTTTTCGAATTTTGGGCACTAGGTATGACTATATTTGGTGATGAGACGCCAACGGTAAATGCTAACTTTGGGATGGCTGCACGGAAACATGTCGTGTTTGGTGTCAAACACCTTGGAATCATACCCCCACACCAGTAACTGGTGTGGGAGTATGATCCCACCCTTCTAGAGGGAGAGACATGACAGCAGCGGTATACCCGGTACCAGCTAAACAGAGCCCTGGCATCACAAAATGGATGCTGCAGCCACAGACACGAGTCTGGCCTCCTGCTGCTGACCGAAACTCTGGCAGGGGAGGCCTGGACAATAGGTTTCTTGTCACAGGGAGGTGTTATCACCTCCCAGACAGGCCTTAGTGGATTGGGGCTGGGTGGGTGCACTCCAAGAGTGCTTTGAAATCCTGCACTGGGGGCACATTTGGTGTCCCTGTGCATACCCCAGTTCAAACCGGTTGCAGGGGCTGCCAGACCCTGCTCTGGCGCGAAACTGGACAAAGGAAATGGGTGTAGCCACCCCTCTTTCCAAACCCTCCCATAGGTGGGTCCCCAGAGTTAGTCAAACCCCTTCCTTGGGTATAAGATAGGAACCCCTGGCAACAGGACTTTAGATATCCCTGGACGAAACTCTGAAACTGAATCCTGGACCTTCGACGATCTGTTCAACGCCAGATGACTGAAGAATCTCCCTTGGAGTAAAGGAGTTACTCCCCTGCTTGACAGGCACCAAAGACGCATCTGTCCGGTCTGCATCTCCGAAGATCCCGCCGGACGCCGAAGACTTTGCAATCCCAGAGGTGGATTTCCAGACTTCCCAGAGGCTGACCTGAGTCCCCAGCAAAGCTGAGACCCGTAGCCCTCGTGGGTACCGTGGAACCGGAACCCCTGGACACCGTGCACATTTGCAAGTGCATATGCTTCTCGTCAATCCTTGAGGCTGTGCATTGGGTTACTTGTAGCCCTGACCCCGACCAGTGAATCCACCGAAGATTGCCGGCCTACCCACTCCGAGTGACCCGTGGGCCGCCATTTTGTGATTCCTCTCGAGGTCCCTTCGCGATCCCTTTTCCGTCGACTTGTGGGTCCCTGAGAAGGGTAACTTTACTTTGATTGGGCTTTCCTGGTTGCTCCAGATGTGCCCTGACTCTCCATCACTTGGGGAGTCCCCAGGACCTTGCTGGTCCGCACCGAAGCATCTTTCTCCTTTCTGCGTGGGTTGCTGTTGCCAAGGCTTGTTGTGACCAATCCGGGCACCGACGCTGCAGCACTCGACATCCTTTGTGGGCGAGCTCGAATCCAGCTCCTGGTCGTCGTCGACGCCTCCTGGTCCTCGTGGCTGAAGAGTCAAGCTTCACCTCTTTCACCTGAAACACCCGACATCGGTGGGCATTCGACTATCGTGCCCCTGGTCACTGGCAAGTGACCCAGACTCTGTCCCCTCTGCTTTCAGGTTCTTCTCATCTCCGATCCAGGCTTGGATCTCTTCGGACACTTCTCATCTTCCCGGCAGCAGCACTTCTCTGCAGGCTGCCATTGAAAACGACGACGCGACGCGACACCATTTGACACCTATGCACCCGGCTTCCCTGGGTGAGGTAACTCGAGTACTCCGGTGCTCCCGTGGGTGTTGACCCTAGAACTGTCTAAGTCCAAGAGGGTTTGGTCCTAGTCCATTTCTAAGTGTCCTTAAACTTTAAAACTCTAACCGCGACTTTCCCATAGACGCTAACGGAGCTCGTGGCTGTGTTCACACACTGCACACGGCCCCCATGGGTCCCCTGTGTCACTACCTTGGGTGGTTCCTTGGGGTCCCAGCGATTCTACAGGCTCTAGGCCTTGTGTCTAATCAAGTCGTGGTTCTTATACCACTTTCTTAATATATGGTTTGGTACGCCCCTAGGGCTAATCGTATATTGTGCTAATTTACTGTGCTATTTGACTTGTAACTTGTGTACTTCGACCTCTAGCCTCATAAAGAGACTAGTGGGTAGTGTTTAGTAATAAATACATATATTTTATATATATACCTGGTGTGGTTCTCCTTTCATTTGGTCATTCATGAGATTATAGACTGGTAAAACAAACAGCTTAACACTCCTTCAAGACTTAGCCTGAAGGCTGCTCTCCATAGCTACCACTAGGATAGCTTTCAATAAAGGTTGTCTTTAAACCTATCATCAATAAAGATCATTTGGACTGGTGCAAGGTGCCCACTATAACTAGTGGACAGCATATGCCAGGCCAACTTCTCACACGGTCCCAGGACGTTTGTTTCCGGTCCAGGGAGGACCTGGCCTGGCAATTCGGTCTGGACTGTTCCCATGGGGCACAGGGTCAAGACTGATTTGCATATGGCTGGGTCCAAACTGGGGTGGCGTAGTGGGCAAAAGAACGAAGGATTTAACCCAGATCTTTTGACTGGGGGAGAATGTTTGCATTGTCAGCATTCCGTCCATCATTTGTTTGCTGTAACACTTTTCGCCCTAAGTGGGATGGGTATGTCCAGTCGTGGGTTTCTTGCTCACTGTGCCACTGGATTCAAGCTAACTTGGCTGAAGAAGGGTGACATACCCTGAAACCGGTCCCAGGATGCTTGTTTCTGGTCCAGGGAGGACCTGGCCTGGCAGTTCGGTCTGGACTGTTCCCATGGGGCACAGGGTCAAGACTGATTTGCATATGGCTGGGTCCAAACTGGGGTGGCGTAGTGGGCAAAAGAACGATGGATTTAACCCAGATCTTTTGACTGGGGGAGAATGTTTGCATTGTCAGCATTCCGTCCATCATTTGTTTGCTGTAACACTTTTCGCCCTAAGTGGGATGGGTACGCCCAGACGTGGGTCCCTTGCTCACTGTGCCACTGGATTCAAGCTAGCCTGGCTGAAGAAGGGTGACATACCCTGAAACCAGCCCCAGGATGCTTGTTTCCGGTCCAGGGAGGACCTGGCCAGGCAGTTCGGTCTGGACTGTTGCCATGGGGCACAGGGTCAAGACTGATTTGCATATGGCTGGGTCCAAACTGGGGTGGCGTAGTGGGCAAAAGAACGATGGATTTAACCCAGATCTTTTGACTGGGGGAGAATGTTTGCATTGTCAGCATTCCGTCCATTATTTGTTTGCTGTAACACTTTTCGCCCTAAGTGGGATTGGTATGCCCAGACGTGAGTCCCTTGCTCACTGTGCCACTGGATTCAAGCTAGCCTGGCTGAAGAAGGGTGACATACCCTAAAACCGGTCCCAGGATGCTTGTTTTCGTTCCAGGGAGGACCTGGCCTGGCAGTTCGGTCTGGACTGTTCCCATGGGGATACAAAAGGGGATGATGGACGGAACGTTTGAGCCAATCAAACACTCACCCCCAGTCAACTGATCTGGGTTTAATCCATCATCATTCTTTAGCTCACTCCACCACCCCAGTTCAGACATGGCCATATGCAAATCAGTCTGACCCTGTGCCTCATGGGAACAGTCCAGCCCGAACTGCCAAGCCACGTCTTCCCTGGACCGGAAACAAGCATCCTAGGACCAGTTTCTGGCATTTCAGCCGTCATCAGCCAGGCTTGCTTGAATCCAGTGGCAAAGTGAGCAAGGGACCCACGTCTGGGCATACCCCGCCAACTTAGGGCGACCAAAGCGATACAAAGGGGATGATGGACGGAACGTTTGAGCCAATCAAACACTCACCCCCAGTCAACTGATCTGGGTTTAATCCATCATCATTCTTTAGCTCACTCCACCACCCCAGTTCAGACATGGCCATATGCAAATCAGTCTGACCCTGTGCCTCATGGGAACAGTCCAGCAAAGGTATCGCTTTGTTCGCCCTAAGTTGGCAGGGTATGCCCAGACGTGGGTCCCTTGCTCACTTTGCCACTGGATTCAAGATAGCCTGGCTGATGAGGGTTTTGAACCCGAAACCGGTCCCAGGATGCTTGTTTCCGGTCCAGGAAAGACATGGCTTGGCAGTTCGGGCTGGACTGTTCCCATGAGGCACAGGGTCAGACTGATTTGCATATGGCCATGTCTGAACTGGGGTGGTGGAGTGAGCTAAAGAATGATGATGGATTAAACCCAGATCAGTTGACTGGGGGTGAGTGTTTGATTTGCTCTAACGCTCCGTCCATCATCCCCTTTGGTATCGCTTTGTTCGCCCTAAGTTGGCAGGGTATGCCCAGACGTGGGTCCCTTGCTCACTTTGCCACTGGATTCAAGATAGCCTGGCTGATGAGGGTTTTGAACCCGAAACCGGTCCCAGGATGCTTGTTTCCGGTCCAGGAAAGACATGGCTTGGCAGTTCGGGCTGGACTGTTCCCATGAGGCACAGGGTCAGACTGATTTGCATATGGCCATGTCTGAACTGGGGTGGTGGAGTGAGCTAAAGAATGATGATGGATTAAACCCAGATCAGTTGACTGGGGGTGAGTGTTTGATTTGCTCTAACGCTCCGTCCATCATCCCCTTTGGTATCGCTTTGTTCGCCCTAAGTTGGCAGGGTATGCCCAGACGTGGGTCCCTTGCTCACTTTGCCACTGGATTCAAGATAGCCTGGCTGATGAGGGTTTTGAACCCGAAACCGGTCCCAGGATGCTTGTTTCCGGTCCAGGAAAGACATGGCTTGGCAGTTCGGGCTGGACTGTTCCCATGAGGCACAGGGTCAGACTGATTTGCATATGGCCATGTCTGAACTGGGGTGGTGGAGTGAGCTAAAGAATGATGATGGATTAAACCCAGATCAGTTGACTGGGGGTGAGTGTTTGATTTGCTCTAACGCTCCGTCCATCATCCCCTTTGGTATCGCTTTGTTCGCCCTAAGTTGGCAGGGTATGCCCAGACGTGGGTCCCTTGCTCACTTTGCCACTGGATTCAAGATAGCCTGGCTGATGAGGGTTTTGAACCCGAAACCGGTCCCAGGATGCTTGTTTCCGGTCCAGGAAAGACATGGCTTGGCAGTTCGGGCTGGACTGTTCCCATGAGGCACAGGGTCAGACTGATTTGCATATGGCCATGTCTGAACTGGGGTGGTGGAGTGAGCTAAAGAATGATGATGGATTAAACCCAGATCAGTTGACTGGGGGTGAGTGTTTGATTTGCTCTAACGCTCCGTCCATCATCCCCTTTGGTATCGCTCTGTTCCCATGGGGCACAGGGTCAAGACTGATTTGCATATGGCTGGGTCCAAACTGGGGTGGCGTAGTGGGCAAAAGAACGATGGATTTAACCCAGATCTTTTGACTGGGGGAGAATGTTTGCATTGTCAGCATTCGGTCCATCATTTGTTTGCTGTAACGCATTATAGTTTTAGGCACTCGCAATTTAAGAAATTGCAATTTATTGCGATTTCTTAAATTGCGATTGCATTTAAGGAATCGCAATTTGCGATTCCTTAAATGCAATGCTAGAAGCACATAGAAATAGCAAATTCGCTATTTGGGGCCGCAAAACACAGAGAAATTACTCTGGTCTGTATTTTGCTAAAACCTTGAAAAATGCACTAAAGTCCATTTTTCAAGGTTTCAGGTTACACACATACACATGCCCCTGGGGCATGTGTGTGGGCAACATGGGTGCACATCACAATTTCAGGGGTGCAACAGGGTGTCATTTTGACACCTTTGCACGCTTGAAATTGCATGCGCAATTTGCGAGTACCTATTGGTACTCGCAAATTGCGCATGCAATTTCCCATTCATTCCTATAGGAATGAATGGGAAGCCATTCTTTAATTGCGACTCGCAATTTGCGAGTCGCATTTAAGGAATGTTTAGGAATCGCTATTTTAATAGCGATTCCTACATGCATAGGCTTTTGAGAGTCCTTAATTGCGATTCCTTAATAATCGCAATTAAGGACTCGCAATAGCTTTCTTGATGCATGTGCCTGTTAGACCTTAACCACAAGACAACATTGACTCTTTACTAAACTTACCCAAACCTTATATATGAGATTCCAATTGAAACCCAAGGCTAAGTAAAGATTTTTAGTCTCTGGGGGTGAGTCATACTTAAAAAGAGATGTATTCAAACAAAGTGAAAAAAATACTTTCCAACTGTTATCAAAGTAATTACTATTCCCTATAATTTTAAATGTACTTCAGCAACAAATGAATGCTGAATGAATCAAACACTCACCGCCAGTCAAGAGATCTGTGTTAAATCCATAGTTCTTTGCCACCCCAGTTTAGACCCAGACATATGCAAATCAGTCTTGACCCTGCTCCTCATGGGAACAGTCCAGCGCAAACTGTCGAGCTCTGTCTTCCCTGGACTGGAAACAAGCATCCTGGAACCGGTTTCAGGGTAACACCCCTCATCAGCCAGACTAGCTTGAATCCAGTGGCACAGAGAGCAAGGGACCTACGTCTGGGCATACACATCCCAATTAGGGCAAAAAGTGCTGCAGCAACAAATGATGGACAGGAATGCTAAATGAATCAAACATTCACCCCAGTCATCAGATCTGGGTTAAATCCATTGTTCTTTTGCTCACTACGCCACCCCAGTTTGGACCCAGCCATTTGCAAATCAGTCTTGACCCGGCTCCTCATGGGAACAGTACAGCCCGAACTGCCAAGCCGGGTTCTCCCTGGACCGGAAACAAGCATCCTGGGACCGGTTTCGGGGTAACACCCCTCGTCAGCCAGGATAGCTTGAATCCAGTGGCACAGCAAGCAAGGGACCGACGCCTGGGCAAACCCTTGCCAATTAGGGCAAAAAGTGATGCGGCAACAAATGATGGACGGAATGCTGAATGAATCAAACATTCACCCCCAGTCAAGAGATCTGGGTTAAATCCACCATTCTTTTGCTCACTACACCACCCCAGTTTGGACCCAGCGATATGCAAATCAGCCTTGACACTGCTCCTCGTGGGAACAGTCCAGCCCGAACTGCCAAGCCGGGTCCTCCCTGGACCGGAAACAAGCATCCTGGGACCGGTTTCGGGGTAACAGCCCTCATCAGCCAGGCTAGCTTGAATCCAGTGGCACAGCGAGCAAGGGACTCACGTCTGGGCATACCCATGCCAATTAGGGCAAAAAGTGCTGCAGCAACAAATGATGGACGGAATGCTGAATGAATCAAACATTCACCCCCAGTCAAGAGATCTGGGTTAAATCCATTGTTCTTTTTATCACTACGCCACCCCAGTTTGGACCAAGCCATATGCAAATCAGTCTTGACCCTGCTCCTCATGGGAACAGCCCAGCCCGAACTGCCAAGCCCGGTCCTCCCTGGACCAGAAACAAGCATCCTGGGACCGGTTTCGGGGTAACACCCCTCATCAGCTAGGCTAGCTTGAAGCCAGTGGCACAGAGAGCAGGGACCCACATCTGGGCATACCCATCCCAATTAGGACAAAAAGTCCTGAGGCAGCAAATGATGGACGGGGATGCTGAATTAATCAAACATTCGCCCCAGTCAACAGATCTGGATTAAATCCATTGTTCTTTTACTCACTACGCCACCCCAGTTTGGACCCAGCCAGATGCAAATCAGTCTTGACCCTGCTCCTCATGGGAACAGTCCAGCTCGATCTGCCAAGCCAGGTCCTCCCTGGACCGGAAACAAGCATCCTGGGACCGGTTTTGGGGTAACAACAACCCTGTACATCCAAAGTAACATTGTTTACAGTGTGGTGGGGGGGAAGCGAGAGAGAGGATTTTTTAGTCAGGGTAAGACGTAGTTAAAAAGAGATATATTCAAAAACCGTGAGAAAAATAATTTCCAACATTTATCAAAGAAATGAGCACTCTACTTTAAATGAGCAACCAGAACCATTGCAACACTAGCAATTCAACACTAAACCTTCAGAGTAACAATCTAAGACCTCAGACACTAGGCCACAGTGACTCTTTACAGCCTTGTATCAAACCATATATATGACGTTCAAATGAAAATCCCCAAGTCTATGTAGAGTAATAGGTTGGTGTACACGTACAGTAACATCGTTTACAGTGTTTAATGGAACGGCAGACAGAGAGAGAGACAGAAGGTTTTTAATCCCCGGGGTAA
The DNA here is from genome assembly GCA_963921515.1 of Calotriton arnoldi. Lineage (NCBI taxonomy): Eukaryota > Metazoa > Chordata > Amphibia > Caudata > Salamandridae > Calotriton > Calotriton arnoldi. The sequence goes on along the minus strand of CAWUFW010031929.1, from coordinate 6,675 downwards.
GACGTACTTAAAAAGAGATATATTGAAACAAAGTGAAAAAAAATATTTTACAAACGTTATGAAAGAGAGTACCATTGTTTTAACTGAACACACAGAATCAATGACACAACAGGAATGGAACACATTACCTTCAGAATAAGAGTCTAAGACTTTAATCACTAGGCCACAGTGACTATTTACTGGTTTGTTCCAAACCTTATAAATGACATTCAAATCAAATCCTCGAGCCTAAGTAGTGTAATAGGTTAGTGTACACCTACAGTAACATTGTTTACAGTGTTGAACGGAACTGCAGAGAGAGAAGGTATTTATTCTCTGAGGTAAGACGTATTTAAAAAGAGATATATTGAAACAAGGTGAAAAGCAAAGTATTTTCTAACCTTTATGAAAGAGATTACCATTGTTTTAACTGAGCACGCAGGACCAATGAAACACCAGGAAATGATCACTTTAAGACCTTAACCACTAGGCAACATAGAATATTTATTAGTCTAGGTCACACCTTATATATGACATTCAAATCAAAATCCCAAGCCTATGTAGTGCAATAGGTTAGTGTACACCCACAGTAATATCGCTTACAGTGTTGAATGGAAGGACAGAGAGAGAGAGGGAGAGAAAGAAAGAAAAAAGCTTTTTTTTTTCTGGGGTAAGATATACTTAAGAAGAAAAATATACAAACAAGGTGAAACAAAATCCACATTTTATGAAAGAAATTACCATTGCCTTTACAAAGAGCACTCAGAACCAATGAAAAAATTAGGAATTTAACACTTTAACTTCAGAATAAGAGTCTGAGACTTTAACCACTAGGCCATATTGACTCTTCATTAGTCTGACTCAAACCTTATATATGACAAATCGAAATCCCACACATATGTAGTGCAATAGATTAGTGTTCACACACAGTAATATCGATTATAGTGAATGGGAGGACCGAGAGAGGGAGAGAAAGAAAAAATATTATTTTTTCTCTCGGGTAAGACCTAGTTAAATAGAGATATATTCAAATAAGGTGAAAAAAATTCCAACTTTTATCAAAGAAATTACCATTGCCTTCACATTGAGCACGGAGAAACAATGAAAATTCAGGAATTGAGCACTTTACCTTCAGAACAGAAGTCTAAAACCTTAACCACTAGGCCACAGTGACTTGTTGCTGGTCTCTTTCAAATCTTATATATAACATTCAAATCAAATCCGCAAGCCTATATAATGCAATAGGCTAGTGTACAAATATAGTAACATTGTTTACAGTGTTGAATCGAACGGCAGAGAGAGAGAGAAGGTTTTTATTCCCTGGGGAAAGGCGTACTTAAAAAGAGATATATTGAAATAAGGTGAAAAACAAAGCATTTTCCAACCTTTATGAAAGAGAATAACATTATTTTTACTGAGCACACAGAACCAATAAAACACCAGGAATTGGACACCTTACCTTCAAAATAAAAATCTGAGACAAGGGTGTGGCTTGGCAGCCGAAGATGGTGGTCGCATGAGCCTGCAGCTCCGCACCGGCCAGCAACCCATCCTGATATATCGGAGGTAGCCGGGGCCCGGACACCTGGCGGAGGATACCCCGGGGGCTAGGAGGAGCTCTGGGGTAGATTTGAGATCACCCGCTGCCCGGGGGAGCGCGGATAACCGAGCCTGGAAGGAGACACTCGGACTACGCGATTCCAAGATGGCGGCGTAGATCCCCGAGAAGCGTAGCAGCCCGGCCAGAGCGGAGGCAGCAGAGGTCGGAGGGACCGGCCTAGCGCAGCAGAAAGACACTGGCAATAATCCCCTAATGGGCTGGGGAGAAATACACGCACAGACAGACGGGGGCCTAAGCGGAGCTCCAGAGACCCGACCACGGCTGCGGATTAGAGGTGGTGGTGCTTGGGACGCCCAAGTAGCTGGGAAGACCTGGGAGAGGCGGTAAGGGGGTGCGGTGTCCCCATGGGGCTCGGCTCGGGCCTGGGGGTGACCTAGAGGAGGAGTGGATCGGCGCTGGGGGAGAAACTCGCCCCAGAGAGGCTGTGAAGAGGGAGGGGATCCCGGCCTGGCAATCGGCGTTGGTGTACGACGCATGGAGGAGGCCTCAGCGCTGGAGTTGCTTACTGTGGCATTGGAGCGGGGGCAGCGGTTGCGATCTGGGGCTGGGCCGAGAAGAATACGGCCCTGAAGCAGGAACCTTGCAAGGAGATTACGCATGAACTGCATAACTCTGCTTTGCTGGGGCTAGACTCATTGGGCTAATCCCAAACCAGGCCCGAGTGAATAATTAGTGTGCGCAACAGTCATCAGGAAAGACTTGACCCAGTCGGACATGCAGTACATTTGGCAGGTCAGCACTACGAATGGTGCGGCCAGCGGGGGGAAGGGAGCCCGCACCTCAAGTAATACGAGACCCACCTGATTGAGACTGTGTGCAGAGCGCTAAAACGGAGCGAACCCAGAGGGTCTCTGAGACTGACCTGCCTTAGGTGATCAGGCGGTGGACTGAGTCCCCAAGAGGAGGAACTGTTAACTACTCTACCAAACTCCATGATTGTATGGTCTCCTGGAGTAAGTGGATGAGTAGGCATTGCTTGAAGTTAAATTCGAGTAAAACCGAGGTGGTGCTGTTTGGAAAGCTTTCTCCTCTTTGGTCACCAGCCTGGTGGCCAAGTTCTTTGGGCCCCCTTCCTACTCCGGTGGCGAAAGCCAAAAATTTGGGGGTCATAATAGACGAGAAGCTTCATTTTAAATCTCAGATTTCAAAGGTGGTGTCCTCGGCGTTTTTTACAATCAGAACGATGCGTAAAATCCTTTCCTACATTCCTAGAAAGGCTAGGAAAACAGTTTTAACCACTTTGGTTTTATCCAAGTTGGACTATTGTAATGCTTTGTATATCAATTTGCAGTCCAACCAGCTCAGAAGGCTACAATCAGTTCAGAATGCTGCTGCTAGATTGGTTCTGGATGTCCCTAAACACCAGTCCATCAGGGCCGGGATTCAAGATCTGCATTGGCTTCCAGTTGGCCAGCGTGTGAAATTTAAGGCACTTTGCATCGCACACAAGGCACTTCATGGAGACGGCCCACAATTTCTTCATCACGTTTTTAACTGGTACTCTCCCAGTAGCTCACTACGATCAGCTAATGCCTTTTTAATGCTCACCCCCAGAGTTAAAACGATGTATTGGTGGGGTAGGAGCTTCAGACATAGTACCATTAGGATATGGAACGCTCTTCCGCTTTCTCTTAGGAAGATTACATCCCTGCTTGAATTCAGGAAACACCTTAAGACCTGGCTTTTTAAAAACTAGTCTCCCGCTTCAGTATGTGGTCCGCAAGGCGCCTAGACACCTATGGGTAGTAGTGCGCTATACAAATTGTTATAACATAACATAACACCCCTCTGGGAACACCAAAGCGGAGGTACATCTGTCCCCGGGTAAGTGGTTGCTGGTACTAAACGTCCACGCTGCAAGGGGAAGGTCTCGTGAGTTCAAGCCGTGCCCTGCTGAATACCCTCGACAAATAATAGTGAGTGGAACTGCCCTAACGCTATGGGTAAACCTAGGGCGCGACAAATGGGGCCTCCCCAGGAACAAGAAACCTCACAGGACGGAATGCAGAGAGACCCTGCAGACCCAGTGCAACTGCAGTTGACCAAGATTTTGGAGGCAATTGCAGACACGAAGGCCACCATACATCAAGATATAAGCACGGTGTCGGTCGGGCTGGGTATCCTTCAAGCAGAGCATACGAAACTGGCTGAGAGAGTGAAACAGGCGGAATCTGCGCTCGTTGAATTGGAACCGGCTCAGCGGGTACTGACCACGCGGGTGGGAGACCTTGCGGACAGGGTCAGCTTGCTGGAAAGAAGGGCCGAAGTTGCAGAAGGCAGGAACAGAAGAAATAACATCAGGGTCCTGAGCCTGCCGGAAGGGATGGAAGGTAGTGATATGGTGGCCTTCCTGGAGCAGTGGCTATGGACGGTGGTCGCACCCGAGGGCCTGTCTGCCTTTTACACCCTGGAGAGAGCGCACCGTGTCCCGGCCAGGTCCCAGGCCTCAGGACGGCCCCCACACCCGGTGGTGGCCAGACTCCTCCACTTCAAAGACAGGGACATCCTCTTGCAAAAGGCTCAGGCTGGAGGCCCATACGACGTAGATAACAGCAGAGTTTCTATCTTCCTAGACTACACACTAGATGTCCAAAAACGGCGTGCCTCCTTTCTTGAAGTCAAGAGGGCACTGAGAGAGGAAGGCCTCCAGTACTCTTTGATATTCCCCGCACGCCTGCATATATTTCTTGATGGGAAAGCCCATTTCTGTGATGATCCTAAGTCCGCCTGGGAATGGATTCAAACTTATAAAACAGAGGGCCCTCTGGCTGCACGGAACACTGTAGTACCGTCGAGGGTCCGAGAACCCAGGAAACGACCCAGGAACCGAGACGTAGTGCCCCAAAGAAACCGAGCTCCTCGCAAACCCAAAAAGAAAGGGCGGAGGCACTGCAAGCTGTGGCGACAATCATGCAAGGTAGTAAGACTCCCTCGGATGCTGAGATCCGCTCTTCGAGGGAGACTGAGGAGACTGATTTAGACTCTTCCAACACAGACGGGACATGGTGCGTAACCCCGAAGACAGCGGATGAGATTATTTGACACTGGAATGAGTCTCTGGTTTTTATGGGCTCCCTGGGGGGCAGGGTCCTCTGGAGATCCGCCCGGGTTCTGGGCTGGCTCGGACAGTCTAAGGCCGGTGCACTATATGCAAATTTCATATCCTTTTGGACATGGCTTCGGTTCTGCCGCACCCCCTCTAGGATCCTTACCTTGTGGGGTTTGGGCCTCATTTAGTGCTCAATGTTGTACGTAAAGTTTGGGCGGTCGGATGTTGCTGGACTGCTCTGGGATTTGGGAGTTGTTCAACATGTGGGTTCTGTTACTGATTTATGTTATATTGTTTGCAGACTTGGGTGGATATGGTTACTTGGGGATTAGATAAATGGGGGGGCCGCGTAGAGCGGTCTTTGAGAGGCACACTACAACTATGTCTTCTGCAAATAATTCAATGAGGTTCATAACCTGGAATATAAGAGGGATGGGGTCTATGGCAAAGCGACATAATATATGCTCTTACATCAGACGAAGAGATGTACATATAGCCTTTCTCTAGGAGACCCACCTAATCTAAGATGATGTTGCAAGGTTGCGCAGACGGTGGAGAGGGCAGATTTTTGCAACAACCTTGTCGGCCTATGCTTGAGGAGTGATGATCTGGATAAGACTCGGGGTACCCTTTGATCTCTCAAATACCTTGATAGATAGTGAAGGCAGGTATGTCCTCTTGTCGGGGAGGTTGGCAGGTCAGGAGATAATGCTGGGCAACATCTACGATCCTAACCTAGACCAGGTTACTTTCCTTACCTCTCAGCTAAGATGGCAGAACAGATGGGAGGACAAGTGGTATTGGACGGGGATTTCAATTGTGTCGCGGACATTATGGTTGATCGCTCCCACTCCCCCCTCCTGGGCGCGCAGACACGCCGCACAGCATCAGGGTTCCAGGATTGGATGAATCACTGGGGTCTGGAAGATATCTGGAGGGTGAACAAAGCAAACACAAGGAGATGATGGACGGAGCGCTGAAACTTTTCAGACACTCACCCCCCAGTCACAGATCTGGGTTGAATCCATCATCATTCTTTAGCTCACTTCGCCACCTCAGTTCAGACCCAGTTAAATGCAAATCAGTCTTGACCCTGTGCCTCATGGGAACAGTCCAGCCCGAACTGCCAAGCCAGTCTTCCCTGAACCGGAAACAAGCATCCTGGGACTGGTTTCTGGGTAACACCCATAATCAGCCAGGCTAGCTTGAATCCAGTGGCAAAGTGAGCAAGGGAACCACGTCTGGGCATACCCTGCCAACTTAGGGCGAACAAAGCAAACACAAGGAGATGATGGACGGAGCGCTGAAACATTTCAGACACTCACCCCCAGTCACAGATCTGGGTTGAATCCATCATCATTCTTTAGCTCACTTCGCCACCACAGTTCAGACCCAGCTATATGCAAATCAGTCTTGACCCTGTGCGTCATGGGAACAGTCCAGCCCGAACTGCCAAGCCAGGTCTTCCCTGAACCGGAAACAAGCATCCTGGGACTGGTTTCTGGGTAACACCCATAATCAGCCAGGCTAGCTTGAATCCAGTGGCAAAGTGAGCAAGGGAACCACGTCTGGGCATACCCTGCCAACTTAGGGCGAACAAAGCAAACACAAGGAGATGATGGACGGAGCGCTGAAACTTTTCAGATACTCACCCCCAGTCACAGATCTGGGTTAAATCCATCATCATTCTTTAGCTCACTTCGCCACCTCAGTTCAGACCCAGCTATATGCAAATCAGTCTTGACCCTGTGCCTCATGGGAACAGTCCAGCCCGAACTGCCAAGCAAGGTCTTCCCTGAACCGGAAACAAACATCCTGGGACCGGTTTCTGGGTAACACCCTTCATCAGCCAGGCTAGCTTGAATCCAGTGGCATGGTGAGCAAAAAAACGATGGATTTAGGCCCAGATCTCTGTACTGGGGTGAATGTATGACATTGTTCTGCATTCTGTCCATCAATTTCTTCTTTTTGCATTTGTCACCCCGAGTGGGACGGGTATGCCCAGACGTGGGTCCCGTTCTCTCCA